>JBBPBX010014819.1:37425-50347 GCA_038048925.1 Garcialebias charrua | reverse complement strand
CTACAGTTTTTTTTTTTTTTTTGCTTTGTTTTGTTTTGTTTTTTGAATGTCCAGAGGACCAGACTTAGCTTTTTTGGATAATATTAATAATTATACTTTATTCATAAAGCCATTTAAAACAACCACAGCTGCAACAAAGTGCTGTACACATGAAATTAATAACATTTAAACACAAATATATATATATATATATATATATATATATTATTATTTTTTTTTCATATTTTTATTAAATATGATACAATCCTAAGTCTGAATTGCCGTAGGTCGCGGGTGACGTAGGTCGAGGGTTTGCTGTACTGTATGTCATTTTTTTTCCTGTCTTCTGCTTTGAACCATGTTTCAACAACGGAAAAGCAAAAAGTTTTAATCATAATTCTGAGAATTTGATTAAGACAAATATGTAGCTGTAGTCTTTTTTACTTATTCATCAAAAAGCGAGGTGACATTTTTACGCTTCACAAGCTTTACACAAGGTGGTGAAAAATGTACACTGGTTTTAACTGGATGAAAATAGTCTTAGGTCGGTGGTTTGTTGCAACTGTGACATGTCTGCTTTAAGGTTCGACTTGTGCAATCAGAAATGATTTTATCTGCATTCTTTGATTGTAACGAGCAGATATTTAAGTTATCGTTGCCTTTTTTCCAGCTGAAACCAATCCAGGCACCTGAACAGTAATGGGTGCATTTGAAAAACGACAGAAGATCAGAAATCTGTGAAATATTCACACCAGCTTGTATGTACTTGAAAACTATACCACTGTCAAAGTCACTTAAATCACAATTTTCTCTTTACCCTGGGGCTTGGCTCGTACAAAGTACTTTGCTGTGTTTTATCTGGAGATGCATTGATTGCAGATATCTAAGCCGAATCGAGATTCCAGTTTTTGTAGAGCTCTTGCTTTTCACTTCTGATTTTTGATGGTTCCAATGTGTTTTTCAAAAACTACAGTATATTTAAATTTGTACTTTTTAAATTGATATTTAGTTGAACCTGAAATTATTACACTGGAGACAATCTCCACATTAACTAATCCGTGCTTGTGCTTCTTCTGCTTGCAAATATTAAAGACTAGCTTTGAGTTCACCTCCCACTGTACAGTTCTTCACCAGACACGTTGTTGCTGGCACAATTTAGCTGCATAAATTCAGTGCAAATAAAAAAATCCTGAAAATCTTCAGATTTATTAAGATTGTTGGCCAGTCAAGCTAAAAACTGTCTGATAACGGTCACCTGGCAAGCAGTGGTACAGTAGTCCCTCGCTTATTGTGGGGGTTATGTTACGGACCCCAAACCTCCCTCGCACAATAAGTGAAAAACCACAAAGTAGAAATGACACTAAACTAAAGCAAAATGTATTAATCAAAAGTTTATTAATCAAGATAACTTGATGTTTAAAATGTTCAAAATGCCTTTTTAGTAATCAGGTCTAAAGAACACAGAATGCGCGGTACGGGTCCGACTCGGTTCCAGTTTGGCAGACCTACCCAGCCTTGGTCCAGTTCTGGTCTGGTTCTGATCAGCTCTCTGCATCCACTGAGCGCCAAAGTCACTATGAATAAGGACCGAACTTTTTCGGATCGGATCAAAACTTTCCCTCAATTTCAGCAGAAAGTAACTTTGCATTCTGGGTAATGAAGTCTTTTAGGTATGGATAGGCTTATTAAGAGAAAACTACAAATGACGGCACTTTTTTTTGTCATGTATGTACAATCTTACACTACTGCACTTTGAAAAACCATGAAAGGGTGAGTCCATAAAAGTCGAACCGTGAAATAGCGAGGGACTACTGTACTGCACTCTTGTCTCGAAGCCTCAGTGCAATATTGTTTTAGTCAAGTCAAGGGATTACAAATCTAAATGTTGTGCCAATTAAGTGTCTATGATGACAACCCCAATAAGATTAGACTTACACAAAATACCTTTGCAAGTTCATAAAAGCGACTTAATGAATAGATTCATGTTTAGGAGACAATAAACAATATTCTGGATGAGGATGGCAGAAGAGCCAAACAGTTTTTAAAAGATAACGCAGCTACAAAAAAAATGTCTAATGTAAGGATAACTATTATTCATTAGCAAATACACAAAACGCTAGGAAACATTTCATATTACTTATCTTCAAAAGTATTACAATTTCATTTGTAAAAACACCAAAAACTATTGGTGAGGTTTTTTTTTTTTTTTTTCAGGCTAACTCTCCTGTGCTTTTATTACAGAAAAATCAACAGTGAGTTATCAACAAAAGCTTATCGCTCCATATATACAAGTTTGAAATTCATATTATTTTTGTTGGATATGGCCGTTAATGGACAAACAAAACTGTGTGCATTAAAGAGGCAGCAGATGACACTTAAAGTCCCTGAACCCACAAAGGCTCAGCGCAAATCAAAGAGATGTGACAGTGCAGCCTCTCCAGATGTGTGTATCTTGTATTTCTGCTGCAGTATAGCTCTGTCTAAGCTTATGTGTTTGTCGAGTGTGTTTCTTCTCCTAATGGTACATCCATACTAAATTGGCTCCTGAATACAACGTGCTCTGCCTGTGGTTTTTGTGAGCTACAAGTGTAGAGAAACAAAGAGAGCTTCAAAGTAGGTGGGTGACATTTTGGGCTTTCAATCTTCAAAGCTCTATTTGCTTTTGTAGTTCCTCTTTGAGTATAATTATATTTTTTCCCCCTAAAGGTTTACAGCTGTCTGAAACCAGAGTAGAGTTTGAGGGCCATTTCATAACATCGTCAATAGCGGTTACACAATGAGATGTCTGCTTGTTTTAAAATGTATTTACTGTGCTAGTTGCTGTTATTCATAATTAAGTGCAACTTTTAATGCAGCATATAGAACAACGTATCCCAGTGTCACTCCTTGTTGATACCGAATTGAATTGGTGTAGCTCGATATGTGAAATCCACCTTGTTCCCCTTATTCCCATTCACCTCTCCTCTTCTCTGCCTCTCTATAATTCATGTCCAGGTGCAGCTCCAGCTTTCTTTGGCAGTGGGGGGTGGGGGGTGGGGGGCTTGAAAGGGAGGCAAAAAAATAAAAGACACGTTCAGTTTTCACATCCTTTGTGCAGCTTTCCATACGTGTTTGCATGTGTGCGCATCTCTTTTACCCGCGCTGCAGATTGCGGTGTCCCTGCACTTAACAATAAGCCGTAATTAAAGCGAGTCACGGCCATGACTAACTGCTGGGTGCTGCTTCATGCAGATCTGTATGTCATGGTTTGCATATTGTGTTAGTGAAAATAATGAACCGTTCTGTCCCCCCCACACCCCAGGCCCCACTCCCCGGATGCTGGTTGCAACAGATTTTCTAGTCCCGCAATCATCATGAGAAGGATTACAAAGACATGCCCACGGTGCAGCTGTATTTACATGCTGCTTCTGTGCATCTAGTCATACAAAACACATGCACACCCCTCCCCCCTCCACTCCCACACACACACACACCGACTGTGGGAGTGATTGAACCAGTGCTTTAAGTGGAAAAAAATAAGTGCCGGTACCCTCCCTAATGTCATAATAATATGCATACCTGCAAACTCAGAAGGGATGAAAAAGGTGACAAACGTTGCGCCAACCCCCCCCCCGAAAGATTTTGTAATTTTTTAACATGCTTCAAGTAAAAGTCATTTACTAACCTAATTTAATGAGGACATAAATAGGAAAGATTGTGTCAACCAAAAAATTAACAACCAACAACAGCAGCAAGTCAAATACAGCAGAACATTTTGCTAACAATGCGCTGCTCCGAGTCAACAGATGCATTTAAAAACTTAAGACTTATCTCTTCAGACAGGCTTTTGGTTAATTTTGTACATTGATTTTAGAGTTATGTTTTACCTTTCTGTATAGTACTTCTGTGATTTTATGATTTTATTTTTCCTTTTGTAAAGCACTATGTGACTCTCATGTCTGTGAAATGTGCTATATAAATAAAACTTACTTACAGTAAAAACTCATTTCTTAAATATGCTGGTGAAGATGTTTTGCCAGAAATTTTGAATAAAGTAGATGCCATTTCCTGCATTCTTGTGTATTTTAACAAGTTGTTAAACATCTACGTGTAAACATGATTCACTAACTATTTTAGAGACATCTAACAAAATAAAGTCAGGTCCTGTGGACAGATTAAAAAATTGTTGAAATTATTATTGATCATGAATCAGGATATTTTAGAGACACCTCATTTAACTACTTAATATAGACATCATCCTGTTTTTAAACTCACTAAAGGTTGAATGAAAAAGATAATTAAATTAATGTGACACTTTATCACAGTGGCTGGGTGCAATTGACTGTTATTTTGTTAATTTTTATTTAGTTTTATTTGTAACACATGCCATTTTACTAAACAATGGTTACACTGCATGTATAAAAATATTAACTTTACCCACACGTTGGAGGAGTTACTTCCGCTTCCCTCACGCTCTGTTGCGCTGCAGAGTTGTTGTTTTTTTACAGAGTTCGCTGTCGTCTCCTCCCCCTGTCTATCCTGAGACTGTGATTGGCCAAATGACGCGCTCCACCAAAGATGGTTTATTATCGTGAAGATGCATTACTCTTTCTTGAAATCCAGTCGGGGGAAATGATGCATTCTAATCCATAGACGTGTTCTATATATGATATCTATGTTCTAATCTGCCACGGGTCTTTCAAGTGGAGAAGACGAAAATAAGTTCCGGAACGCACCTTACGCTTAAAAAAAGTCCCGGTACTCTCAGGGTTAAATTTTATAAGTGGCGGAACTGGGTACCGGTGAGTTCCGGCCCACTTAAAGCACTGGATTGAACTATGCACATGCATGTTTTATACTACAAATTGACTAGTATAGTGAAACTCACTGTGGAGTATAAGAGTTTCCATTGTAAAAGTAGTGTTTTTTTCAAGTACTGCTGTATTTTATTACACATGCATACATCCATCCATCCATCCATCCATTTTCTTCCGCTTATCCGGGGTCGGGTCGCGGGGGTAGCAGCCTAAGTAGGGAGGCCCAGACTTCCCTCTCCCCAGCCACTTGGAGCAGCTCCTCTGGGGGAATCCCAAGGCGTTCCCAGGCCAGCCGAGAAACATAGTCCCTCCAGCGTATCCTGGGTCTTCCTCTGGGTCTCCTCCCGGTGGGACATGCCCGGAACACCTCACCAGGGAGGCGTCCAGGAGGCATCCTAACCAGATGCCCGAGCCACCTCAACTGGCTCCTCTCGATGTGGAGAAGCAGCGGCTCTACTCCGAGTCCCTCCCGGATGACTGAGCTTCTCACCCTATCTCTAAGGGAGAGTCCAGCCACCCTGCGGAGAAAACTCATTTCAGCCGCTTGTATCCGAGATCTTGTTCTTTCGGTCATAACCCAAAGCTCATGACCATAGATGAGGGTGGGAACGTAGATCGATCGGTAAATTGAGAGCTTTGCCTTTTGACTCAGCTCTCTCTTCACCACGACAGACCGGTACAGCGCCCGCTTCACTGCGGACGCTGCACCTATCCGCCTATCGATCTCACGCTCCAGTTTTCCCTCATTCGTGAACAAGATCCCGAGATACTTAAACTCCTCCACTTGGGGCAGGACCTCCTCCCCGACCCGGAGAGGGCACGCTACCCTTTTCCGGCTCAAGACCATGGCCTCGGATTTGGAGGAACTGATCCTCATCCCGGCCGCATCGCATTCAGCTGCAAACCGCTCCAGTGAAAGCTGTAGATCACGAGCTGATGAAGCCAATAGGACCACATCATCTGCAAAAAACAGAGAAGCGATTCTAAGGCCACCAAAACGGATCCTCTCAACACCTTGGCTGCGCCTAGAAATTCTGTCCATAAAAGTTATAAACAGAATCGGTGACAAAGGGCAACCTTGGCGGAGTCCAACTCTCACCGGAAACGAGCCTGACTTACTGCCGGCAATGCGGACCAAGCTCTGACACCGGTCGTACAGGGACCTAACAGCCCATATCAATGGGCCTGGTACCCCATACTCCCGGAGTACCCGCCACAGAACCCCCCGAGGGACGCGGTCGAATGCCTTTTCCAAGTCTACAAAGCACATGTAAACTGGTTGGGCAAACTCCCACGCACCCTCCAGGACCCTGTTGAGGGTGTAGAGCTGGTCTAGTGTTCCACGACCAGGACGAAAACCACACTGCTCCTCCTGAATCCGAGGTTCGACTATCCGACGGACCCTCCTCTCCAGAACCCCTGAATAGACCTTACCAGGGAGGCTTAAGAGTGTGATCCCTCTATAGTTGGAACACACCCTACGGTCCCCCTTTTTGAATAGGGGAACCACCACCCCAGTCTGCCAATCCAAGGGAACTGCCCCCGATGTCCACGCGATATTGCAGAGTCGCGTAAGCCAACACAACCCCACAACATCCAGAGCCCTAAGGAACTCAGGACGAATCTCATCCACCCCCGGAGCCTTGCCACCGCGGAGCTTTTTAACCACCTCGGCGACCTCCGCACCAGAGATTGGAGAGCCCGATCCAAAGTCCCCAGGCTCCGCTTCCTCAGTGGAAGACGTGCCAGTAGGATTGAGGAGGTCTTCGAAGTATTCCGCCCACCGACTCACAACATCCCGAGTTGAGGTCAACAGCACGCCATCCCCACCATAAATGGTGTTGGTCGCGTACCGCTTTCCCCCCCTGAGACGCCGGATGGTGGACCAGAATCGCCTCGAAGCCGTACGGAAGTCATTCTCCATGGCCTCTCCGAACTCCTCCCACGCCCGAGTTTTTGCCTCAGCAACCACCCGAGCCGCATGCCGCTTGGACTGCCGGTACCTATCTGCTGCTTCCGGGGTCCCACAGGCTAAAAAGGCCCAATAGGACTCCTTCTTCAGCTTGACAGCATCCCTCACCGCCGGTGTCCACCACCGGGTTCGAGGGTTGCCACCACGACAGGCACCAACAACCTTGCGGCCACAACTCCGATAAGCTGCCTCGACAATAGAGGCGCGAAACATGGTCCACTCGGGCTCAATGTCCCCCGCCTCCCTCGGAACGTGTTCAAAGCTCTCCCGGAGGTGGGAGTTAAAGCTCCGTCTTACGGGAGACTCTGCCAGACGTTCCCAGCAGACCCTCACAATACGTTTGGGTCTGCCAGGTCTGACCGGCATCCTCCCCCACCATCGGAGCCAACTCACCACCAGGTAGTGGTCAGTGGACAGCTCCGCCCCTCTCTTCACCCGAGTGTCCAGGACATGCGGCCGCAGATCAGATGAGACGACAACAAAGTCGATCATTGAACTACGACCTAGGGTGTCCTGGTGCCAAGAGCACATATGGACACCCTTATGCCTGAACATGGTGTTTGTTATGGACAATCCATGACGAGCACAGAAGTCCAACAACAGAACACCACTCGGGTTCAGATCAGGGGGGCCGTTCCTCCCAACCACACCCCTCCAGGTCTCACTGTCATTGCCCACGTGAGCGTTGAAGTCCCCCAGCAGAACAAGGGAGTCCCCAGGAGGCGCACCCTCCAATACCCCCTCCAAGGACTCCAAAAAGGGTGGGTAATCTGCGCTGCCGTTCGGCGCATAGGCACAAACAACAGTCAGAGCCCGTCCCCCCACACGTAGGCGAAGGGAGGCTACCCTCTCGTTCACCGGGGTGAACCCCAACGTACAGGCACCGAGATGGGGGGCAACAAGTATGCCCACTCCTGCTCGGCGCCTCTCACCAGGGGCAACTCCAGAGTGGAAGAGTGTCCAACCCCTCTCAAGGAAACTGGTTCCAGAGCCAGAGCCATGCGTTGAGGTGAGTCCGACTATTTCTAGCCGGAACCTCTCAACCTCACACACTAGCTCAGGCTCCTTCCCCACCAGAGAGGTGACATTCCACATGCATACATTTAAAAAGTAATGTTTATGAATAAAAGTTAAATATTATTATCATCCATCCATCCATCTTCTTCCGCTTATACGGGGTCGGGTCGCGGGGGTAGCAGCCTAAGTAGGGAGGCCCAGACTTCCCTCTCCCCAGCCACATGGAGCAGCTCCTCTGGGGGAATCCCAAGGCGTTCCCAGGCCAGCCGAGAAACATAGTCCCTCCAGCGTGTCCTGGGTCTTCCTCTGGGTCTCCTCCCGGTGGGACATGCCCGGAACACCTCACCAGGGAGGCGTCCAGGAGGCATCCTAACCAGATGCCCGAGCCACCTCAACTGGCTCCTCTCGATGTGGAGAAGCAGCGGCTCTACTCCGAGTCCCTCCCGGATGACTGAGCTTCTCACCCTATCTCTAAGGGAGAGTCCAGACACCCTGCGGAGAAAACTCATTTCAGCCGCTTGTATCCGAGATCTCGTTCTTTCGGTCACAACCCAAAGCTCATGACCATAGATGAGGGTGGGAACGTAGATCGATCGGTAAATTGAGAGCTTTGCCTTTTGACTCAGCTCTCTCTTCACCACGACAGACCGGTACAGCGCCCGCTTCACTGCGGATGCTGCACCTATCCGCCTATCGATCTCACGCTCCAGTTTTCCCTCATTCGTGAACAAGACCCCGAGATACTTAAACTCCTCCACTTGGGGCAGGACCTCCTCCCCGACCCGGAGAGGGCATGCTACCCTTTTCCGGCTCAAGACCATGGCCTCGGATTTGGAGGAACTGATCCTCATCCCGGCCGCATCACACTCGGCTGCAAACCGCTCCAGCGAAAGCTGTAGATCACGATCTGATGAAGCCAATAGGACCACATCATCTGCAAAAAACAGAGAAGCGATTCTAAGGCCACCAAAACGGATCCTCTCAACACCTTGGCTGCGCCTAGAAATTCTGTCCATAAAAGTTATGAACAGAATCGGTGACAAAGGGCAACCTTGGCGGAGTCCAACTCTCACTGGAAACGAGCCTGACTTACTGCCGGCAATGCGGACCAAGCTCTGACACCGGTCGTACAGGGACCTAACAGCCCATATCAATGGGCCTGGTACCCCATACTCCCGGAGTACCCCCCACAGAACCCCCCGAGGGACGCGGTCGAATGCCTTTTCCAAGTCCACAAAGCACATGTAAACTGGTTGGGCAAACTCCCACGCACCCTCCAGGACCCTGCTGAGGGTGTAGAGCTGGTCCAGTGTTCCTTGGGTGACCCTACTAGGGTATTATTATTATTTAGATTTATTTCTTTTTTGTGACAGTCGCTTCTGCCATTATTATTATTATTATTATTTTATTATAATTATAATTTTATTTTTATTATCAGTCTTAGCAATATAATTTTAAAATATTTGGACTTTAGACAATAGTTCAGTTGTGGGTCCAAGATGGTGTAGAGGCAGGGCTGCCGACTTGGGACCCTAAGGACACAGGTTCAAACCCCGGCCCCGGCCACTACACACCTTGGGGTGTCTATAGCCGTTTTCGCATTTACCGGCCCTCCCCAGTTCGGCTCGTCTCTGGTTGGCCCAGAGCCAGCCCTGGCCCGCCCTCGTTCATTACGCACTGTCCGGAGAGCAAGCCTTGAAGTGGGTGGGGTGTTCGCTTGACGTGGGTGGAGTGTTCACTTGACGTGGGTGGAGTGTTCTTGTGTGCGCGCTTACAGTGTTTTAAGAGAGGACACGCCGCTAACAAGTATTTGTTTGCTGAGTATATATATTAGTGGTTCTGAGTTTAATATTTGTTAATTACTGATTACAAATCAGCTTATGTTACAACGTAAATAACACGAAGCGCGCACCCATTTCCGCCTTTCCGCGCGACCTGAATGTCATTAAACAATAACTAATATTGTCTAACTGTTGCGCGCAGCCAGGGTTTTAAAATATAACTAATAATCTCTAACTTCTACGTGCAGCTAAAATGTTAAGAGGAGTGATTCCTATATGGGTAAGGTGGACACCTGAAAATCCAGTCCGCTGTATAGCTCAAAGCGTTAGTGCACTGTTGTTTTGACCCGGCGAAGCGGGTTCGCTTCCCGCCTGGGACAAAGTTATTTTACTTTTTTTTTTTATTGGAGTAAATAAAAAGGAGTTTGTTAACCAAACAAACTCCTTTTTATTTAAAAGAAAATGTGAATAAAAAAAAAAAAAGTAAAATAACTTTGTACCAGGCGGGAAGCGAACCCGCTTCGCCGGGTCAAAACGACAGTGCACTAACGCTTTGAGCTATACAGCGGACTGGATTTTCAGGTGTCCACCTTACCCATATAGGAATCACTCCTCTTAACATTTTAGCTGCACGTAGAAGTTAGAGATTATTAGTTATATTTTAAAACCCTGGCTGCGCGCAACAGTTAGACAATATTAGTTATTGTTTTAGTTATTGTTTAATGACATTCAAGTCGCGCTGAAAGGCGGAAATGGGTGCGCGCTTCGTTGTTATTTACGTTGTAACATAAGCTGATTTGTGATCAGTTATTAACAAAAATTTAACTCAGAAAAACTAATTCAGCTAACAATTGTTTTAGGGGTTTCTGTAGTTAAATTTGAATGAAATTCAACCCTCGCGCTGAGGTTGTTTGAATGAGTCCCGCCCCTGCTGCAAACAACGAATCAAATGTGAGCAGTACATGACGTGAAACTGGGTCCGTGGGGCTCGGCCCGATAGAACCACGGTGGACATGGTTCCAGAACAAGGGTGGATCCCGGGCGGAAAAGGTAAATGCGAATACGCCGAACCCGGGTTAGAAGCGGGGAGAGCCGGGGAGGGCTGGCCAATGCGAAAACGGCTTATGAGTGCACACCTATTTCCCCAGCTCCCCGGGCGCTTTCTATGGCTGCTCACTGCACCACCTGGTGGTGGTTGGGTTAAATGCAGAGACGAATTTCGTCTTGTATGGGAAACATACACAGATGACAAAAATGTGACATTTATTTATTTTATTTTACCTTGAAGTGGAGTTCTGTGGAAAGACTATAAACAAATAATATCTTACCTGCTTACCTTTGAAATGAGTGTAGTTCTTACCAGATTGATGAGCTAACAGCCAATGCAAATGACCAAAGTGGATTGCTGCCATCTTAGAACAACTCTGCGAGTGCAAATAATGGCAGCAGCAGTTAACTGTAGCACTTCCAGTGCAGCTTGAGATACTTTCTGCATGAATATTTTAATATTTCTGCCATAATAAGGCAATGCACATCTGACAGCTATGTAAGGGCAAATAAGCATTTCCATAAAATTATGGGGTTTATTATTATTATTATTTATTTATTATTATTTATTATTATTATTATTATTATTATTATTATTATTATTATTATTATTATTATTATCATTATTATATATATTTTTAGATTGTTGTTGTTTTAGGACTGGAATGATCTACTTTGGTCTTGGCCTGCCTGAAAGTAGAAATCAGTGTATCAGTTTGTTCAGAGCAGGTTCACTTCCTCAAAGTGAATCCAGTTCAAAGTGTTGTATGTAACATGTATGATAATTGCATGCTACTGTATGTTGACTGAACTTCAGGAGATCTGAACTATTTTTTACTATTGGGACTTTAACTCATTCTAGTTTTATTCTTCATTATTTGTGCCAGAATAATATGTCTGAGCTTTAAACAAAAAAACAACAACCTCAACTTAGAGTTTATTGGCAAACATCCTTGGTTTTATTTGCCACCAAATAAAAAGTAGACTCTTGAAAATGCATTTGTGATGTTTTAGCTGCTAAGAAATACCACAATACTGAATGACAAAACTAAATTTAAACTATTGAATGCTGTTTCTGTTTGTTAAATTTGCTTTTAGATAAACTTGCATGCTTTGTACTTTGTACTATAAAACCACACAAATTTAAATGTTGTGTAAATTAGAATAAAAATATGACAAATTCGCTCAGTTTGTCTTTTGTAAATATAGCTTCATTTATTGACATAATGTTGTTCTTGTCTGATACACCTGAATTTTACATTTTACATTAGTAGCATTAAAACCTGCAATAATGGGCTCTATTTGTTGTGTGAAACAAACCAGAATAATTTAACTACATTATTTTCTAAAAGGCTCTTTTGTGTGTTTATTTTTTTTCTATAGAAAATGACTCTATGTTTTGTGTTAGGGAGGCATTTCAAAATATGTTGTCACTAGTTCTCTTTAAAATGTTGTGGCCAAAGAGGGGGAAAAACAGTATGAAAGTATGAAAGAAAAGGCAATGAATTATGGATCTGTTTTTAAAGAGATGTTGCTCCCTGGCCTCCTGACTGTATTTCTTTTTTTCTCTCGGTCTGATACTGTCCTTTTTTCTGTGTCCTCTGTGTCCTTTGCCTCTTCTATGGTCGATACAGTCTGACTGTTATGGGTCAGCGGCCTGTAAGCATCGAGCTGGGCTGCTCCAGGGTAGCCCTCCGTCTCCCAGGCTTGTCTGTTAAGGTGATAGCTTGCTTTTACAAAGTAGTTTAACTTCAAATTATAAAACTTAAACACAGATCAAATGTGTTTGTGGGCATGCTCAGGCAACTAATGCACCTTAAAATATTACACCTGAAACTAATCTTCTGAGAAATACACTTGTCACTTGTAGGTCAAATGGCTAAAACCCAGGAAGTTTTAGAGATACTGAGCTAAACTTCGGCATGGTAGTATCTAAGAGCCATCGCCATCACAAATTCTGAGCGCTACCTGGTTGTGTAAGGTTTGTGTTTTAAACTTTGGTGTAAAAGCAGGTTAGTCGCATTTCTTCAAGGAATCTGTCAGGATTTTATCAGGCAGGTACAAACCCAATTGTTGCAGGCAGGGACTCAGACTCAGAATATACAAAAATATAAATATTTAATAATAATAATAAACCAAAAGGCTGATAAGGCAGCAAACTTACAGACTAGAAGAACAGGGCAAAATTCAAACTCATCAGGACAGGACAGGGTAGACCCATCGACGACACGACAAAGGACAAGACTCTCAGACAGTATACACAGTTACACACAGTCAAGACAGGATGTAATTACAAACACCTGGGAACACAAGGAGGGAAATAATCTAAA
>JBBPBX010014819.1:22980-37381 GCA_038048925.1 Garcialebias charrua | reverse complement strand
CTACAGGTGTGCAGTGGAGAGCATCCTGTGCTCCAGCATCAACGTGTGGCATGGAGGCTGCACAGTTGAAGAGAGGAAAGCTCTACAGAGAGTGGTGAAGGCTGCACAGAAGTCTGTTGGAGTCAGTCTCCCCACCATCACAGACATTTACACCTCCAGATGCAGGAAAAGAGCCACCTGCATCATGAAAGACCTCACTCACCCAGCACACTCACTCTTTGCCCCACTCCCCTCAGGACGGAGGTTGAGGAGCATCAAATGTAGAACCACTAGACTGAGGAACAGCTTCTACCCTGAGGCTGTTAGACTCATGAATAAATAAAAATAAAATAAAAAATAAACACTGCAAAATATCACATCATGCTGATGCTGATCTGTTTTCTTGTTGCTGTATTCATCTGTGACCATCTGCTCATACAAACTCATGTTCGTGCTGCTGTTTATTCCCACTATATTAGGCTTAGTGTATTACTAGTTGATGTTTTTCTTAGTTAGTTCTAGATGTTATTACTGTTTTTCTCTTTCATTGTTGTTGGATGTAACTGGGACCTCGTGTACATAATCTCGTTTTCATCTCATGTACCACATGCGGTGCAAATGACAATAAAGACTCTCTGACTCTCTGACTCTGACTCTGATATATATATATATATATATATTATATATATATATTATATATATATATATATATATATATATATAAACACAGTCAAGACAGAACGTGATTACAAACACCTGGGAACACAAAGAGGGAAATTATCTAAATAATTGAAACACAAGGGTGCACAGACAAGGGATGCCCACTAGATGGTGCCATCCCTACAGTACCCTTCTCAAGGACACCCCCTGGTGTCCCCAAGAACCCCCCTCCCCCAAAGACTAGGGTGAGCGGAACGAGGAACTACAAGTGTGGTGGGCCCAAACAAAGGCACACACAAGGACAAAAACAATAGAAAACAATAGAAAACACAAACTAAGAACACAAAATGTCTGGGAGGTCAGTAGACCATCCATCAGGCAGAGGCTACTCTGGCGGGTGGCCGGGAGGCCGTCCATCAGGCAGAGGCTGGGCAGACGGGCAGGAGGCCATCTATCAGGCTGGAGCGTGTCGGACGGGCGGCCAGGAGGCTGTCCATCAGGCAGAGGCTGGTTGGACTGGTGGCCAGAAGGCCGTCTATCAGGCTGGAACGTGTTGGACGGGTGGCCAGGAGGCCGTCCATCAGGCAGAGGCTGGTTGGGTGGGCGGCCAGGAGGCCGTCCATCAGGCTGGAGCGCGTTGGGAGGTCGACCGGGAGGCCGTCCATCAAGCAGTGACTGATCGGGTAGGCGACCGGGAGGCTATCCATCAGGCAGAGGCTAGTAGGGCGGGCGACCGGGAGGTCATCCATCAGGCAGTGGCTGGTCGGGCAGGCGACTGGGAGGCCGTCCATCAAGCTGGAGCGCGTCGGGTGGTTGGCTGGGACTTTGTCCATCAGAGGTCACAGGCGAAGAAACGTCAGATGTGCGGTCTGCAGGCGAGGAGTCGTCGGGTGTGCGGTCCTCAGGCGACGAGTTGGCAGGCGAAGAGGCATCAGGCGAGTTGGGTTCTGCAGGCGGCGAGTCCGACGTGCGGTCTGCAAGCGACAAGTCGTCAGGCGAAGAGGCGTCAGGCAAAGGGGCGTCAGGCGAAGAGGCGTCAGTCAAGTCGGGTTCTACAGGCGGCAAGTCCGACGTGCGATCCGCAGGCGACGAGTCGTCAGGTGAAGAGGCGTCAGGCAAGTCGGGTTCTGCAGGCGGCGAGTCCGGTGTGTGGTCTGCAGGCGAGGAGGCGTCAGGTGAAGAGGCGTCAGGCGAGGAGGCTTCAGGCGAGTCAGTTTTGTAGGCGAGGAGTTGTCCGACGTGCGGTCTCTAGGCAAAGAGTTGTCAAGCGAGTAGGGATCTGCAGGCAGCAAGTCTGGCGAGTCGGGGTCTGCAGGCGGCGAGACCAGAGGAGCCGGATCAAGCGGCGAGACCAGAGAAGTCGGATCAGGCGGCGAGACCAGATAAGCTAGATCAGGCGGCGAGACCAGATGAGCTGGATCAGGCAGCAAGACCAGAGATACCGGACCAGGCGGTGTGGAACACTCAGCAGGCTGTGGACTGGCTACAGTTTCTGGTATCACTGCAGGTTATGGGCTGGGTGCGGTTGGATAGGTTGGACTGGTGGATGTTGGGCGGACTGGATTAGTAGTGACAGGACTGACTGGATCCTCATACTTCGTAAAACATGCAGAGGATGTAGGAGGTGGAAAAACTATGGGGACTGTGGTAGGCCGGGGGGCGACCACAGAGGCTACAGCTACGAGGATCGGGACAAGTTTGAAAACAGGGGGGTGGATCTTTGGTAGAGGACTGGGACGGACAGCATACGGTGGGAGTTGCGGCTCCAGCAAATATTCCTCCTCCAGTACCTCGTCCAGAAAATCCTCCATACCCGGAGAGTCAATAAGTCCAGGAAGGCAACGATATTCGTTTAACATAGCTCTTGTGGCCACTTCCCACAGATTATGGGAGGTGGCCGAGTCCACATACCTCTGGAAAATGTCACAGAGTTTAAAGTAATCTTTGTCAGGGAGACTGGATAAAAACGGATTGCCTGCTGGGTTCATAGTTGGTTGTGTCGTACTGTCAGGATTTTATCAGGCAGGTACAAACCTACTTGTTGCAGGCAGGGACTCAGACTCAGAATATACAAAATCTAAATATTTAATAATAACAATAAACCAAAAGGCTGATAAGGCAGCAAACTTACAGACTGGAAGAACAAGGCAAAATTCAAACTCATCGGGACAGGACAGGGTAGACCCTACGACGACACAACAAAGGACAAGACTCTTAGACAGACTATATATACACAGTTACACACAGTCAAGACAGGATGTGATTACAAACACCTGGGAACACAAGGAGGGAAATAATCTAAATAATTGAAACACAAGGGTGCACAGACAAGGGATACCCACTAGATGGTGCCATCCCTACAGAATCTTACTTTTAATTTCAATAGCATAAACTGGTTTTGTTTATTTTTTATATCTATTTTTTGCTATATCTTTCAGTTTATTAATTTTTTTTCATAAAGTTCAGTTGGACATTTTACCAAACAGTGTCTTCATATTATTTATGTCATACAGCACTGGGTCTTGGTTAACGAGATAATATAGTTAAACTTTTATTTGTCATTTCCATCACATGTGATACACGAGGTTGAACGAAATTATATACAAGTACACAGGGTCCCAGTCACACCCCAAAATAGCAAAATATAAAGTACAAATAAAATATAAATAAAAAAACTGTATATAAAGTTCTAAGATATGCACTAAGATATAAGCAAAATGGCACGCCAAAAGATATAAGATATATGCTAAACCCTAATAGCATAAAACAATATGTCGTAACAACAGCAGCTCAAACATGAGTCTTTGCTGAGCAGATAGGTATGAATTAATAAAGCGGCATGAGATCAGCAGCATGGATAATCAGCAGCACAGATAAGTCTCATATTACCAGTTAAAGTGGCACTACAGTGATTTTTCTGGTTAGGGATTTATGAGTCTAACAGCCTCAGGGTAGAAGCTGTTCCTCAGTCTAGTGGTTTTTCACTTAATGCTCCAAAGCCTCCAGCCTGAGTGCAGCAAAAAAGTGTGTGTGCTGGGTGAGTGGAGTCCTTCATGATGCATGTACCCTTATACCATTGCAATAATTTATACAACCTACACTCAAATGACTGATGGTTGAAAAATAAGGTTTAGTATATATGACAACCTTCAAGCTGTAAAAGAGCTTTTAGAAATTAATGTATAAATATAAGTGTAAGGAATCAGATTTCAAGACAAACAAAAAGAGTTTGTATTTGAAGTCAGACTGCAGTGAATGTGTTTCAGAGTGGTGTGAGCATCTCGCCACAGGCCTCCTTGCACTCCAAGTCCAATTACCTGTGTTAAGGCCACATCTGAGACGAGGGATTACAACATATTATTCTAGCACAAACAACAGTCTTCTGCCCACCAACCTGCAGGCAGCCAGTGACAAGCAGCTGAGGAAGGTGTGAGAGGTGTTACATTAGCACCTGGATGTGCGAACAGCAGACTGCTGACCTTTTATCTGTGACTGATTCGCTACCTGGAAAACTTGTTTGCCCCCTGTAGATTCACCCATTTTCCACAGTTCTTCTGTCTCTTCTCCCCCGAGTCTCTCTGTCCTCCCTTTTCTTCTTATCTTGCTCTATGCTTCAAATTTTATGTTTCTATTAAATCATTTTATTCATTGTATTTTTTGACAGCTCTTGCAGTGATAGTCAAAATTTGCCTCTTTCATTTGACTTTTTTTTTTGTGTGCAAGTTGCAAATACCTTCATTTAATTTTCTCTGGGTGCCTTGTGTTCACCAGAAATGGCCTGGAAGGATATCTCGCACACCAAAACAGTTCACCGAGAGTCATCGTTGGGCCCAATTCTCAAGCCATATTTTAAACCCCTCTAATTTTCACAATTTTCCTGTTGTATGTATCACAACTGTCATGCCTGTACAAACCACTGTGCCTGAACGTCCCTGAGACGTGCAGCTTCCTTCACGTCACCTGCCAAGGGCTCTAATTAGACTGATAAGCATCCATCCATCCATCCATCTTCTTCCGCTTATCCGGGGTCGGGTCGCGGGGGTAGCAGCCTAAGTAGGGAGGCCCAGACTTCCCTCTCCCCAGCCACTTGGAGCAGCTCCTCCGGGGGAATCCCAAGGCGTTCCCAGGCCAGCCGAGAAACATAGTCCCTCCAGCGCGTCCTGGGTCTTCCTCTGGGTCTCCTCCCGGTGGGACATGCCCGGAACACCTCACCAGGGAGGCGTCCAGGAGGCATCCTAACCAGATGCCCGAGCCACCTCAACTGGCTCCTCTCGATGTGGAGAAGCAGCGGCTCTACTCCGAGTCCCTCCCGGATGACTGAGCTTCTCACCCTATCTCTAAGGGAGAGTCCAGCCACCCTGCGGAGAAAACTCATTTCAGCCGCTTGTATCCGAGATCTTGTTCTTTCGGTCATAACCCAAAGCTCATGACCATAGATGAGGGTGGGAACGTAGATCGATCGGTAAATTGAGAGCTTTGCCTTTGACTCAGCTCTCTCTTCACCACGACAGACCGGTACAGCGCCCGCTTCACTGCGGACGCTGCACCTATCCGCCTATCGATCTCACGCTCCAGTTTTCCCTCATTCGTGAACAAGACCCGAGATACTTAAACTCCTCCACTTGGGGCAGGACCTCCTCCCCGACCCGGAGAAGGCATGCTACCCTTTTCCGGCTCAAGACCATGGCCTCGGATTTGGAGGAACTGATCCTCATCCCGGCCGCATCACATTCAGCTGCAAACCGCTCCAGCGAAAGCTGTAGATCACGATCTGATGAAGCCAATAGGACCACATCATCTGCAAAAAACAGAGAAGCGATTCTAAGGCCACCAAAACGGATCCTCTCAACACCTTGGCTGCGCCTAGAAATTCTGTCCATAAAAGTTATGAACAGAATCGGTGACAAAGGGCAACCTTGGCGGAGTCCAACTCTCACCGGAAACGAGCCTGACTTACTGCCGGCAATGCGGACCAAGCTCTGACACCGGTCGTACAGGGACCTAACAGCCCTTATCAAAGGGCCTGGTACCCCATACTCCCGGAGTACCCCCCACAGAACCCCCCGAGGGACGCGGTCGAATGCCTTCTCCAAGTCCACAAAACACATGTAAACTGGTTGGGCAAACTCCCACGCACCCTCCAGGACCCTGCTGAGGGTGTAGAGCTGGTCCAGTGTTCCACGACCAGGACGAAAACCACACTGCTCCTCCTGAATCCGAGGTTCGACTATCCGACGGACCCTCCTCTCCAGAACCCCTGAATAGACCTTACCAGGGAGGCTTAAGAGTGTGATCCCCCTATAGTTGGAACACACCCTACGGTCCCCCTTTTTAAATAGGGGAACCACCACCCCAGTCTGCCAATCCAAGGGAACTGCCCCAGATGTCCACGCGATATTGCAGAGTCGCGTAAGCCAACACAACCCTACAACATCCAGAGCCCTAAGGAACTCCGGGCGAATCTCATCCACCCCCGGAGCCTTGCCACCGCGGAGCTTTTTAACCACCTCGGCGACCTCAGCACCAGAGATCAGAGAACCCGACCCAAAGTCCCCAGGCTCTGCTTCCTCAGTGGAAGACGTGCCAGTAGGATTGAGGAGGTCTTCGAAGTATTCCGCCCACCGACTCACAACATCCCGAGTTGAGGTCAGCAGCACGCCACCTCCACCATAAATGGTGTTGGTCTCGTACCTCTTTCCCCCCCTGAGACGCCGGATGGTGGACCAGAATCGCCTCGAAGCCGTACGGAAGTCATTCTCCATGGCCTCTCCGAACTCCTCCCACGCCCGAGTTTTTGCCTCAGCAACCACCCGAGCCGCATGCCGCTTGGACTGCCGGTACCTATCAGCTGCTTCCGGGGTCCCACAAGCCAAAAAGGCCCAATAGGACTCCTTCTTCAGCCTGACAGCATCCCTCACTGCCGGTGTCCACCACCGGGTTCGAGGGTTGCCACCTCGACAGGCACCAACAACCTTGCGGCCACAGCTCCGATAAGCTGCCTCGACAATAGAGGCGCGGAACACGGCCCACTCGGACTCCATGTCCCCCGCCTCCCTCGGAACGTGTTCAAAGCTCTCCCGGAGGTGGGAGTTAAAGCTCCGTCTTACGGGAGACTCTGCCAGACGTTCCCAGCAGACCCTCACGATACGTTTGGGTCTGCCAGGTCTGACCGGCATCCTCCCCCACCATCGGAGCAAACTCACCACCAGGTAGTGGTCAGTAGACAGCTCCGCCCCTCTCCTCACCCGAGTGTCCAAGACATGCGGCCGCAGATCAGATGAGACGACAACAAAGTCGATCATCGAACTGCGACCTAGGGTGTCCTGGTGCCAAGAGCACATATGGACACCCTTATGCTTAAACATGGTGTTCGTTATGGACAATCCATGACGAGCACAGAAGTCCAATAACAGAACACCACTCTGGTTCAGATCAGGGGGGCCGTTCCTCCCAACCACACCCCTCCAGGTCTCACTGTCATTGCCCACGTGAGCGTTGAAGTCCCCCAGTAGAACAAGGGAGTCCCCAGGAGGCGCACTCTCCAATACCCCCTCCAAGGACTCCAAAAAGGGTGGGTAGTCTGAGCTGCCGTTTGGTGCATAGGCACAAACAACAGTCAGAGCCCGTCCCCCCACACGTAGGCGAAGGGAGGCTACCCTCTCGTTCACCGGGGTGAACCCCAACGTACAGGCACCAAGATGGGGGGCAACCAGTATGCCCACTCCTGCTCGGCGCCTCTCACCAGGGGCAACTCCAGAGTGGAAGAGTGTCCAACCCCTCTCAAGGAAACTGGTTCCAGAGCCAGAGCCATGCGTTGAGGTGAGTCCGACTATTTCTAGTCGGAACCTCTCAACCTCACACACTAGCTCAGGCTCCTTCCCCACCAGAGAGGTGACATTCCATGTCCCAATGGCCAGCTTCTGTAGCCGAGGATCAGACCGCCAGGGTCCCCGCCCTCGGCCGCCACCCATCTCACATTGCACCCGACCCCTTTGGCCCCTCCCACAGGTGGTGAGCCCATGGGAAGGGGGACCCACGTCTCCTCTTCGGGCTGTGCCCGGCCGAGCTCCATGGGTAAAAGCCCGGCCACCAGGCGCTCGCCAGCGTGCCCCACCTCCGGGCCTGGCTCCAGAGTGGGGCCCCGGTGACCCGCGTCCGGGCGAGGGAAAACTTAGTCCATTAATTGTACTCATCATAGGGGTTTTTGGGCTGCGCTTTGTCAGATCCCTCACCTAGGACCTGTCTGCCTTGGGTGACCCTTCTAGGGGCATGAAGCCCCTGACAGCATAGCTCCTAGGATCATTGAGACACTCAAACCCCTCCACCACGGTAAGGTGGCAGCCCAGGGATAAGCAGTGCAACTGGAATCAGCTCTTCCTGGTAATCAGCCCCACAGAGCCCAGACAGACGGCTANTATATATATATATATATATATATATACAGGTGACCCCCTACCTACGACTCCATCGACCTACGGCCGCCCGGACCTACGAACGTATCATATTTAATAAAAATATGAAATTACTGTATTAAAAAATAATAATTTTTTTTTTTTTGTGTGTTTAAATGTTCTTAATTTCATGTGTACATCACTTTGTTGCAGCTGTGGTTGTTTTAAAGGCTTTATAAATAATAATTATGATAAAAATGATCATTTCTGATCATTTTTGTCATGATTGCGCAATCTTGCGCAGCAAGAAGAAGGTCTCCAGTTTACACGGTCACAAGTTAATGTAGAACACCGGACGCCATTTTAGGTTCAGTCACGGGCCGGGAGCCGGCCTTTGAAGACTGGTGACCAGGATCGCCTCATATGGATTAATTACTAGCTGGAAACGTCTCTGTGAACTTTGTGGATGTCTCAGGCAGCCGCGGATTTATCGCCGATCGTGCCAGGCCGCCGCGCGAACACCTCCGGCCTGGCTAGCTCCAGAAGCTAACACGGGAGCTAACACGGGACGCAGCAGCGGCTTTGACCACCTCAAAGTAAGAAATTATATTTTTATTTAATTTATATTTTTATTACTGTACTGTATTAATTAATTACACTGTGTTAGGTGTGTTAGGATAGGCGAAGTACAGTACTTGGTACCACAAAAAAAAAAATACAGGACATCCCCGAGTGACGAGTGGACGGAAGGACTGACCTGCGAACAGATCGACCTGCGAACGGTTCTTAGGTCCGGAACCCGTTCGTAAGTGGGGGGTTGGGTGTATATATATATACAGTATATATATATATATATATATATATATATATAGTCTGTCTGAGAGTCTTGCCCTTTGCCGTGTCATCGTTGGGTCTACCCTGTCCTGATGAGTTTGAGTTTTGCCCTGTTCTTCCAGTCTGTAAGTTTGCTACCTCGTCAGCCTTTTGGTTTATTATTATTATTAAATATTTATATTTTTGTATATTCTGAGTCTGAGTCCCTGCCTGCAACAATTGGGTTTGTACCTGCCTGATAAAATCCCGACAGATTCCTTGAAGAAATGCAACTAAACTGCTTTTACGCCAAAGTTTAAAACATAAACCTTACACAACCAGGTAGCGCTCAGAATTTGTGATGGTGATGGCTCTCAGCTACTACCATGCCAAAGTTTAGCTCAGTATCTCTAAAACTTCCTGGGTTTTAGCCATTTGACCTACAAGTGACAAGTGTATTTCTCAGAAGATTAGTTTCAGGTGTAATATTTTAAGGTGCATTAGTTGCCTGAGCATGCCCACAAACACATTTGATCTGTGTTTAAGTTTTATAATTTGAAGTTAAACTACTTTGTAAAAGCAAGCTATCACCTTAACAGACAAGCCTGGGAGACGGAGGGCTACCCTGGAGCAGCCCAGCTCGATGCTTACAGGCCGCTGACCCATAACAGTCAGACTGTATCGACCATAGAAGAGGCAAAGGACACAGAGGACACAGAAAAAAGGACAGTATCAGACCGAGAAAAAAAAGAAATACAGTCAGGAGGGCAGGGAGCAACATCTCTTTAAAAACAGATCCATAATTCATTGCCTTTTCTTTCATACTTTCATACTGTTTTTCCCCCTCTTTGGCCACAACATTTTAAAGAGAACTAGTGACAACATATTTTGAAATGCCTCCCTAACACAAAACATAGAGTCATTTTCTATAGAAAAAAAATAAACACACAAAAGAGCCTTTTAGAAAATAATGTAGTTAAATTATTCTGGTTTGTTTCACACAACAAATAGAGCCCATTATTGCAGGTTTTAATGCTACTAATGTAAAATGTAAAATTCAGGTGTATCAGACAAGAACAACATTATGTCAATAAATGAAGCTATATTTACAAAAGACAAACTGAGCGAATTTGTCATATTTTTATTCTAATTTACACAACATTTAAATTTGTGTGGTTTTATAGTACAAAGTACAAAGCATGCAAGTTTATCTAAAAGCAAATTTAACAAACAGAAACAGCATTCAATAGTTTAAATTTAGTTTTGTCATTCAGTATTGTGGTATTTCTTAGCAGCTAAAACATCACAAATGCATTTTCAAGAGTCTACTTTTTATTTGGTGGCAAATAAAACCAAGGATGTTTGCCAATAAACTCTAAGTTGAGGTTGTTGTTTTTTTGTTTAAAGCTCAGACATATTATTCTGGCACAAATAATGAAGAATAAAACTAGAATGAGTTAAAGTCCCAATAGTAAAAAATAGTTCAGATCTCCTGAAGTTCAGTCAACATACAGTAGCATGCAATTATCATACATGTTACATACAACACTTTGAACTGGATTCACTTTGAGGAAGTGAACCTGCTCTGAACAAACTGATACACTGATTTCTACTTTCAGGCAGGCCAAGACCAAAGTAGATCATTCCGGTCCTAAAACAACAACTATCTAAAAATAATAATAATAATAATAATAAATAATAATAAAAATAATAATAAAAATAAACCCTATAACTTTATGGAAATGCTTCTTTGCCCTTACATAGCTGTCAGATGTGCATTGCCTTATTATGGCAGAAATATTAAAATATTCATGCAGAAAGTATCTCAAGCTGCACTGGAAGTGCTACAGTTAGCTGCTGCTGCCATTATTTGCCATCGCAGAGTTGTTCTAAGCTGGCAGCAATCCACTTTGGTCATTTGCATTGGCTGTTAGCTCATCAATCTGGTAAGAACTACACTCATTTCAAAGGCTATCCACAGCAGGTAAGATATTATTTGTTTATAGTCTTTCCACAGAACCCCACTTCAAGGTAACTGAACTATTGTCTAAAGTCCAAATATTTTAAAATTATATTGCTAAGACTGATAATAAAAATAAAATTATAATTATAATAAAATAATAATAATGGCAGAAGCGACTGTCATAAAAAAGAAATAAATCTAAAAATAATAATGACTTTTATTCATAAACATTACTTTTTAAACGTACACCAAACCCCCGATTTACGAACGAGTTCGGGACCTAAGAACGGTTCGCAGGTCGATCTGTTCGCAGGTCAGTCCTTCCGTCCACTCGTCACTCGGGGATGTCCTGTATTTATTATTTTTTTTTTTTGTGGTACCAAGTACAGTACTGTACTTCGCCTATCCTAACACACCTAACACAGTGTAATTAATTAATACAGTACAGTAATAAAAATATAAATTAAATAAAAATATAATTTCTTACTTTGAGGTGGTCAAAGCCGCTGCTGCGTCCCGTGTTAGCTCCCGTGTTAGCTTCTGGAGCTAGCCAGGCCGGAGGTGTTCGCGCGGCGGCCTGGCACGATCGGCGATAAATCCGCGGCTGCCTGAGACATCCACAAAGTTCACAGAGACGTTTCCAGCTAGTAATTAATCCATATGAGGCGATCCTGGTCACCAGTCTTCAAAGGCCGGCTCCCGGCAGCTAACCTAAAATGGCGTCCGGTGTTCTACATTAACTTGTGACCGTCTAAACTGGAGACCTTCAAAGGCCCCCGTGACTGAACCTAAAATGGCGTTCGGTGTTCTACATTAACTTGTGACCGTGTAAACTGAAGACCTTCTACTTGCTGCGCAAGATTGCGCAATCATGACAAAAATGATCATTTTATCATAATTATTATTTATAAAGCCTTTAAAACAACCACAGCTGCAACAAAGTGATGTACACATGAAATTAAGAACATTTAAACACAAAAAAAAAATAAAATAAATAATAATAATATATATATATTTTTTTTTAATACAGTAATTTCATATTTTTATTAAATATGATACGTTCGTAGGTCCGGGCGGGCGTAGGTTGATGGAGTCGTAGGTACGGGGTCACCTGTATTCATGTGTAATAAAATACAGCAGTATGTGAAAAAAACACTACTTTTACAACTGAAACTTTTATACTCCACAGTGAGTTTCACTATACTAGTCAATTTGTAGTATAAAACATGCATGTGCATAGTTCAATCACTCCCACAGTTGGTGTGTGTGTGTGTGGGAGTGGAGGGGGGAGGGGTGTGCATGTGTTTTGTATGACTAGATGCACAGAAGCAGCATGTAAATACAGCTGCACCGTGGGCATGTCTTTGTAATCCTTCTCATGATGATTGCGGGACTAGAAAATCTGTTGCAACCAGCATCCGGGGAGTGGGGCCTGGGGTGTGGGGGGGACAGAACGGTTCATTATTTTCACTAACACAATATGCAAACCATGACATACAGATCTGCATGAAGCAGCACCCAGCAGTTAGTCATGGCCGTGACTCGCTTTAATTACGGCTTATTGTTAAGTGCAGGGACACCGCAATCTGCAGCGCGGGTAAAAGAGATGCGCACACATGCAAACACGTATGGAAAGCTGCACAAAGGATGTGAAAACTGAACGTGTCTTTTATTTTTTTGCCTCCCTTTCAAGCCCCCCACCCCCCACCCCCCACTGCCAAAGAAAGCTGGAGCTGCACCTGGACATGAATTATAGAGAGGCAGAGAAGAGGAGAGGTGAATGGGAATAAGGGGAACAAGGTGGATTTCACATATCGAGCTACACCAATTCAATTCGGTATCAACAAGGAGTGACACTGGGATACGTTGTTCTATATGCTGCATTAAAAGTTGCACTTAATTATGAATAACAGCAACTAGCACAGTAAATACATTTTAAAACAAGCAGACATCTCATTGTGTAACCGCTATTGACGATGTTATGAAATGGCCCTCAAACTCTACTCTGGTTTCAGACAGCTGTAAACCTTTAGGGGGAAAAAATATAATTATACTCAAAGAGGAACTACAAAAGCAAATAGAGCTTTGAAGATTGAAAGCCCAAAATGTCACCCACCTACTTTGAAGCTCTCTTTGTTTCTCTACACTTGTAGCTCACAAAAACCACAGGCAGAGCACGTTGTATTCAGGAGCCAATTTAGTATGGATGTACCATTAGGAGAAGAAACACACTCGACAAACACATAAGCTTAGACAGAGCTATACTGCAGCAGAAATACAAGATACACACATCTGGAGAGGCTGCACTGTCACATCTCTTTGATTTGCGCTGAGCCTTTGTGGGTTCAGGGACTTTAAGTGTCATCTGCTGCCTCTTTAATGCACACAGTTTTGTTTGTCCATTAACGGCCATATCCAACAAAAATAATATGAATTTCAAACTTGTATATATGGAGCGATAAGCTTTTGTTGATAACTCACTGTTGATTTTTCTGTAATAAAAGCACAGGAGAGTTAGCCTGAAAAAAAAAAAAAAAAACCTCACCAATAGTTTTTGGTGTTTTTACAAATGAAATTGTAATACTTTTGAAGATAAGTAATATGAAATGTTTCCTAGCGTTTTGTGTATTTGCTAATGAATAATAGTTATCCTTACATTAGACATTTTTTTTGTAGCTGCGTTATCTTTTAAAAACTGTTTGGCTCTTCTGCCATCCTCATCCAGAATATTGTTTATTGTCTCCTAAACATGAATCTATTCATTAAGTCGCTTTTATGAACTTGCAAAGGTATTTTGTGTAAGTCTAATCTTATTGGGGTTGTCATCATAGACACTTAATTGGCACAACATTTAGATTTGAAATCCCTTGACTAAAACAATATTGCACTTAGGCTTCAAGACAAGAGTGCAGTAGTCCCTCGCTATTTCACGGTTCGACTTTTATGGACTCACCCTTTCATGGTTTTTCAAAGTGCAGTAGTGTAAGATTGTACATGACAAAAAAAAGTGCCGTCATTTGTAGTTTTCTCTTAATAAGCCTATCCATACCTAAAAGACTTCATTACCCAGAATGCAAAGTTACTTTCTGCTGAAATTGAGGGAAAGTTTTGATCCGATCCGAAAAAGTTCGGTCCTTATTCATGGTGACTTTGGCGCTCAGTGGATGCAGAGAGCTGATCAGAACCAGACCAGAACTGGACCAAGGCTGGGTAGGTCTGCTGAACTGGAACCGAGTCGGACCCGTACCGCGCATTCTGTGTTCTTTAGACCTGATTACTAAAAAGGCATTTTGAACATTTTAAACGTAAAGTTATCTTGATTAATAAACTTTTGATTAATACATTTTGCTTTAGTTTAGTGTCATTTCTACTTTGTGGTTTTTCACTTATTGCGCGAGGGAGGTTTGGGGTCCGTAACATAACCCCCACAATAAGCGAGGGACTACTGTAGAGGTGCAACCACTGCTTGCCAGGTGACCGTTATCAGACAGTTTTTAGCTTGACTGGCCAACAATCTTAATAAATCTGAAGATTTTCAGGATTTTTTTATTTGCACTGAATTTATGCAGCTAAATTGTGCCAGCAACAACGTGTC
>JBBPBX010014819.1:5126-20967 GCA_038048925.1 Garcialebias charrua | reverse complement strand
GCGGATGAAAGCATACCTTTTAGACTTTTCCGGTTAAAAAACAAAAATCTTGTTTTATTTTTGGGAGATTGTAGACACCTATCAGTAATCGTAATTACAACTATGTGGAAAATTCTGCGGTTTGTCCGCTTACAAAATGTGAGCCTTACAAGCCATGTAGTTGCCATCATGTGTGAAAAATGCTTTGTTGTCATTGCATAGCTCAGCTGGAAATGAAATTATGTAAAAGTCTTTGGTCAGATAAAAATTATTTAAAAAATATTCTGGCTCAAATCCAGCAAGAATTGATTTTTAAACCTGGCATTGCATATTAACAACTTTATGTTAACTGGGGCCCTTTTTTAAATGGTAAATGGACTGTACTTATACATGTATAGCGCTTCTCTATCTCATCAAAAAAACTTAAAGCACTTTACAACACATTTACCTATCACTCTACTAGATCTCGACAAAGATAATCAGTGCTTTAGATCACTTCATACACCAATGGGACACACATTGGAGGCAATGAGGGATTCAGTGTCTTGTCCAGGGACA
Organism: Garcialebias charrua; assembly: GCA_038048925.1. Lineage (NCBI taxonomy): Eukaryota > Metazoa > Chordata > Actinopteri > Cyprinodontiformes > Rivulidae > Garcialebias > Garcialebias charrua. The sequence goes on along the minus strand of JBBPBX010014819.1, from coordinate 20,430 downwards.
CTTGGGCATGTGACTGCTGGTGGAATCAAACCCCCAACTCTTGCTTTGGACGACGAGTGCTCTAACAACTCAGCCACAGCCATCCAAGGGTTTGTGTGTTTAATACATGCTAACAATATTGAAACATCATTTGGACAATATAAATGTGCTTAAACCAAAGGGTTTCATTTCTACAACACAACTTAGTATAAGTTCAGAAATTGGGCAAATCAGTTATAACCAAGTACCTAAATGAGCAAAATTGAATTTTGGGCTGAATGAAAAGAACAAACTCTGAGTGATTCATACATACAGCCTACAAGTTGTTCAATACTTCACCAGTATATTATCCTGACTGGAGGCAGAGATTAAATGGACAAAAAAAAGGGAAGATTGTTTTCTCTTGGTGAATTGAAGAGTTCACTCCAAGTCCAGTAGCCTAAGACGGCATTGCAAGATTGAGGCAGGGGGCAAGTAAAGTGTCAGAGCCACTATCCTGGATCCAGGAGATCTAGGGATACAACCGCAAGTTGGCCCCCAGCAATAAACTATGTTAGTGCCTCAGGCAGTAGAAGCACAGTGGGGAAGGAGAAACAAGGAAGACAAGAAAGTGTTAAGCCTCTGTTTGACACCCAAAGGACCAATAAGAAATAACAATAAAAAATGGCTGGTACAAATAAATTAAGTCAAAAAATTGGTCTAAAAGATGGCACAGAGATAAAAACTGTGGCAGCGCAAGTACTGGCTGTGTACCCGACTTCCTCCACATCTCTCACTTCTTAGTTCAGCTTTCGAACATTTTTGAAAATAATGCAACAAGTATAAAGGTTTAAACCTTTGACCGTTAGCACCTCAATTGTTTTTCAGCGTGACTATTTGAAACTAGCAAGATAATATCATATTTTGTGCAGCAGCCCAGTTACCCAAGAAAACTTTGTCCAAATAAAACCGAAAATGGGCACAAAACATAAAAGTACAAGAACAGTGGGTGTATATTCTTTATTCAAGATTATCAAGAACATCAGACTGCCTTGATAAATGGTATTTAAAGAGCTGGACTGCTGTGTTTGCATCATCATGTTACCAAAAAAAGAGCTTTGTTTTGTTATTTAAAGAGGAGATGTGTGGAAGTTACACCATAGTTTTCTCTTCAGGTTGATCTATAAAACTGACCAGAACACCCCAAAAACAGTTTGAAAAAAAATAAATAAATAAAAAATAAAATATTCCTTTCCTTATTAAAATAATGTTGCACTTCTGCCCCTCCTGCCATAGTTTCTGTCCCCCTGCTCAGTTTTTCCTCACGTTCACTCCTCAGTTCAAACCTGCTCCTGTCACCCTGCACCAGGCCCATTCCCTGCCTTGTCACCTCAATCAGCGCTCATCTGTTGCACCTGTTCTCCTGCCTTTTTAAGCTCCACGTTCACTCTCTAGCAGTGCCAGATTATCAGACTTAAAACCTTGCCACAGCCTTGTTTGTCTGTCTGGTTTTGACCTCATGCCTGTCCCTCGGATTCCTCGCTTTACCTGTCCCTCATCTTGTTTGGATTACCGTACCTTTTGGACTATAAGTTGCATATTTTTGCATAAGTTAGAAAATCCTGCGACTTATAATCCGAAGTGACTAATGTACATTTTCCCCCATATTTATAACTCAATTTTTAGCTGAGATCTGACAATTTCATTCATTCTGACATGAAAAATATTGAACACTACCATTTTCAGCCACTAGAGGGTCCTTGAGCATTAAGGCAAGTCAAGAGTCTTATTAATAGGTAAAAGTGGTTATTAAAGAGACAGTTGGCTTGCAATAGTAGCCACATTCGTCTCGCTCCGAAACGCCTGGAGCAAACGTCATATCAGCTTCATTTCGCCATGATGCCCAGGCAAAATTCAAGTCCTTTCACCAATATTAAGGAAAAGTTAAACTGAGACACACCTTTGCTATAATGTCGAGTAAACAAATAATTGTTTTTAAGTGTTAATCTTGTTAAATTCTTGTTAAGGTCCTCCCGTGTGCGTTTCCGGGTGGTCAGCAGTGATGCATAACAAAAGTGACGCGTCAGCGGTAGCGTACAGTACGGCACTCTCTCTGACCACGGTACAGACTTTGCTCTTCATTTCCTTGACTACGCCTCTTGGATCTCATTTTGGATTGAGATAAGGATTTCTAACCTCCTGTGTATGACCTCTGCCTCTTCTACCGGACCTTGCTTCTGGATCTACCCTAAAGTTTCATGCTGCACAGGTCTCCTGCTTTGATGCATTTCACTTGCTGCTGGTGATGTCATCAGATCCAGCTGTCAGAAGCATTCCCTTCAATACCTGACTGTGAAGGTTAGTGACTGTCTTTATTTCCCTAAGAACCTTCATAGTCAAACCCAATAAACAAACATCTGTCTCTATAGATCTGAGCCATTGACGGACCCAGACCAGCAGCTGTTTTATAAATAAATAAATAAAGCGCTATGTGTTGACATCACCCAGTGGTGTAGTCTACGCAATACTCGGGTATACGGAGTATACTAGAAAAGCTTAAGAATTTCTTATACCCACTTAAAAGTGCCCAACATGACATATCATTAGGCATATGTCATTAACACGCTAAACGCTTCCGTAACAATCTATTGGTACACAGAGCTTTGCTTTGATACAGTTTTATAAATTATATAACATGTTTTTAATACAAAGCCAACTGTTGTACAAAGTTTGTTGTACATTTATTCAAGTATAAGCATCAGAGAAATTTGAAAATGTTCAATATGCTTAAAAAATCTAAATACATTGACGATTACATTGTACTAACCAGTGTACAAAGGTTTCTAAGCACAGTATACCCACTACAAATGTGTTGACTACACCACTGGTATGAACCCATACAAAGATGAAATTGGCTTGCTGTATTTAAACCACCGCAGATGGGATACACACAGGCGGAGCAGTGGACAGCAATGTAAGTGTCCGGGGCGCAATTTGGGATTAGGTGTCCTGCTCAAAGACACCATGAGATGTGCAATGACCGGGGATCGAACCCAGGACCTTCGGGTCCCGAGTCGGATGCCCTGCTCCTACACTATCTTGGTCCCTCCCTTCTTTAATAAACTTTATTCATCAATCCTCTTGTTCAGTGCTGTTCCTGAATCTAAAACACAAATCTTGTCAAATAAAGGGCGTGAAATTATGAATATGTTTTTTTTTAAATAAAAGTCAAACTGAGAAAATTTTGGCAAACAACTTTTTTTTGAACAACTAACAAAGACACTTGCACATGTAACGCATTACTTATGTAATTTAACTGTACATTTTTTACATGTTTACTTACAAGAACTTAGCATTTGTATTAAACACAATTCAAGACAATATATTGATTCAGTTGAAAAATGCTAATTGCTGATGAGCAGAAAGCACCTTAACGCCTCTGCATCATGCTTCGACACATTTCACATTTTAAACTTAGGGCTGCATTTCTTCCCGATCCATGTCTGTTTCCCATTTCAAAGCTTTCATCCACCCCTGGCGCAATGCATATTCAATTTTTTGGTTTACAAACTCAAAATCTCTGTGGGTGTTAGAGCAAGGTGGTGGCGTTGTTTCATCTCCACCACATTCATTAATATCCCCTCTCCATTCGCTGATAGCTCTGTTGTGTCCACTAGAAATCACTTTCAATTATTCATGCCTATTTTTCCACAAATACCTTGGAGATGGAATTAGCAAACAAACAATGCCAGGCGACGCTAATCCTCGTCTGTAGCAAAGATCCTTTAATGCACTGGAGATCAGGGCCAGCTGTTGACAGGCACCTGTTACTGTCTTCAGCGACACAGTAAATACATTTACAAGGACTTGAGCTCAAGATGTAGGAAAAAGCACAAGGTGAGACAGTAAGAGAGAAAGCAGTAGCGACAAGAATGAAAGATGAGTGACAAGGACAACCAGGAAAAAGAACATTTTCAGCTCATCAGGACATTCAGTGCACTCTTTCACTGAGCTGAACACGGAGAGACAGCAGTGATGAAACCTCACTCTCTGGGTTAGAGACAAGGATAAAAACAAGATGTTCAGGACCAATTTCCGGATGTGAAAATGCCCTGCTGGAGCATTTTAATAGTCCTCTTTGACAATGTGAGATATTTGCTGTTCCTTGAGGCACTATGAGGAGGGGGGGTGGGGAAAAAACAAATGTGACCTTGGAATTAAAAAGATGTTTAACACAGAGTTGGAGCCGGAGCTTCTGCACTGTATTTTTTTTATTTTTTCGCAGTTTACTGTGAGTCATACAACTCTGGTTATCTGGCGCCCCGCAGCAAACACACACACATGTACAGATGCGAGCATGTGCGGAGTGAATAAATTATCTACGGTAACCTAGAGTGAGAATTTCTGCAATCAACAATGCCTAACACAGGAAAGTGAGATGTGTCATGTCAAATGAGCATCACTGCAGGTTTATGTATTCATGTGGGTACTGTATGTGTGTATATGCGGGTGTTTGCCCTCTAGCAGACGCATGGAAGCCTGAAAAGGTACCAGAAAGACAGAGTGAACACAGCGAGAGTGACGGCTTATGTTGAGAACTTTGCTTGTAGCTGAATCTCTCTCTCTCACACGCACACACACACGAAGAGGTTTTTTTTTAATCCACACACTCACTCACAGAGCCAGGGGCAATGGAGGAGAAGAGACTGGGAAAGACTTTGATCACGGAACTGAGCGCATTCAAGCACTCTACCAGAGAGGGCAGCCAGCGATGATGATGAGGAGGAGAGCAGAGAGTGTCCAAGGAAGGGAAGGGAAGAGGGAGGACTATGAGGAGAAAGGAATCTTGTTGTTTTCTGACCTCTGAGCTCATTGATACGGATGTTAAGGCACACAGACGATCAGGCGTCCAACACAAACGCGACCGTGCTCTGCTGCAAGAAAGAACGTAAAAAAAAAAAACCATCCTGACACGAGCCTGGAAAGCGCAAACCCATGCTGACAAAACTAATTTCGTCTCAGCTTCATGTGTCTGGACACGAGCGCGCCAAAAGTGGTGGCAACATTCAGAAAATTTAATTCACACTTGTTTCTTTAGCCTCTAGCGGCTTGCTGACTTCTGAATGGTAAACATTGCGATATCACGTTTGTGTCACACAGGAATCCCTGCAGATTACCGGTACATCCCGCTTAAGGACAATGTACAGCGCATAAGACAAACAGCTACGGCACTACTGATTCGTCCTCGATGTCTGAGATGCAGGTGGATACACCGCAGTGCTGTTTGCAAAGAGAACAGGTAATTATCGCTGGCATTTTGACAAGTGTTTGCCAGAGTGAAGGTCAACTCTGTCTGCGTGGGAGAGCTATGCTAATCTGCTCAGCTGGAAAAGACTACCGACTCGCCACTCAAATGGTAGCTAGCTCTGTCGCGCAGGCACAGCTACCGTGTTTCCATTTTAGACATGTCTGTGAGGGTTCATGTGCATTTGAACGAGAGTGCATGTGAAAGCGTGTGACTCAGATCAGACCAAGCTGAAGAGAAGAGAGACATGACAGACAGACAGACAGACAGAGGAATGGACGGGTGCAGAAAAGAACACGTATCTCTACATATACGTGTTTACATTCAACGCTGTCACGTTAAAGGAGTTTTTTTATAGATTCCTTTAAAAATGATGAAATCATAAAAAGTAAAACCAGCTTTATCTGCGCAGGAACATCTTTCTTGCTGATAACAAACATGTTTTGACTACAAACCAAAAATAAATGTAAAAGATGTGACAATGTTGGACAACACTTAATGGGTGGCCTGATAGTTTGGATTTTTCAAATGGGATTATGTGACTTTATGAGGAGACAGTATCTTACCTGCAGTAGACAAGAATCTGCCTGTTTTCAAATTGAATAATCAAGGATAAACTCTCATTCAGAAATCAAGTTAACCACAAATAGTCAAACTGAAGACTATCCCAGAGTGAATCTCATCCAAATCCACTCTGCACAAACATTTCAAAGCATATAAAGCATGCCATTTTATCACCCCCCCCCCTTTTTTTTTACACTGATTTATTTTTCTATCAGGCAGTTTTTCAGTCTAGTTTTACTTAAACCATAACATTTTGTAACTTATGCTTTCCAGGGACCATTAATAGTACCAGACCAGAGTCATCTAGGTAAATATTAGGTGTAACATCAGTTTTTCGATGTACAGGTAGTCCTTGACTTACGACGTAGATCCATTCCTATGCGTCGTCGTGAACCGATTTTCGACGTAAGTCGAAATATACGTACATACTGCGCCATACACATGTACAGTACTGTATTTAACCAAGCCCTTAGCCTATCCTAACACAGTACCCTAATTATCAAAAAACACATACGTTTGGAAGCCATATTGAAGTGCAAAAACGGTTAATAGCCTACTTGGATGCTGGTGACACCGTCCACCTCGGTCCATCCTCCGTATTCTCCATTCGACGTAAAACCGCCGTCCAGCTTGGGCCATATTTCGTTCTGTTTACGACGTAAAACAGGGTTCACAGTACAGTTTTGTTTTGTTTTTTGAATATCCAGAGGACCAGACTTAGCTTTTTTAGAGAGTACAGTGCAGTATTCCTCCGCCGCTATGTTTACAACGTAAAACCGGAAACTGCGTAACTCGGCTTTTCAAAATAATAATTTTTTCCTTTTTTTTTAATGGGAGATGCGCCGTAACCACGAAACGTCGTAACTCGAGACCGTCGTAACCCGAGGACTACCTGTATTGCATTGTAGATATGAAAACATTGTAGTTTTTTATGTCAAGAAATTCTTTTAATGGTAATTCATTACATAATTTTGAGGATTGCAGAAGGTGGGGGGACTCAGATCGATGTAAGTGAAGATCCTGGACAGTCTTTGGTTGCCACATAAGACGTACGAAATGGATGTGCAAAATAAACAAAAGTAATTTGATTAAACGCACAAATACTTCAGTCACACAAGTAGAAATTTGGGTGGGGTTGGTGGTGGGGGTGGGTGCATCAAGATAATTTTTTTCTTCTTTTGGCTGCTCCCCTCTTCAGGGGTCACCACAGCGAACAAAGTCGTAAAATACTTAGCAATTATTTTTACACCGGATGCCCTTCCTGACGCAACCACAGACCACCGAGCTACCACAGCCCTCTGTGTGGAGCAGGGAGCCGCCATCTAGGGTGCCTGTGGGAGCAGATAGGGGTGTTGAGGGCCTTGCTCAAGGGCCCAGAGTGAGGCAAATGAGGGTGAAGACAAGTGTTGGTGCTTCACCAATCCCACTCGCATTTTGATGTTGTCGGTACCGGGAGTTGAACCAGCGATCTTCCGATCACAGGCCCACCTTCTCTAACCTGTTCACCACCACTCCACGGGTGCATCACGATAATCAACATGCAAAAATAATTGTTTGCTTTTGTTTGCAGCCATCTGAATCATAATTAAATCGAATCACAAAGTTTTAATGGAAACGTTTATAAAAGCACTTTTTCATGAACCACTACAACATTTTTAAGGGTTTGAATTGTTTTAGAAAGCCAAAGTCTGTTTTTTTTAATAATAGAATCCAGTTTGAGTACCTGCAGCCACAGAAGCAATTTCTGATTGATACTCCAAACTGAGCTCATTCAAACGCCTCTCTTCAGGTAAGATATTGACTTCTGATAATGACTCCACATAGTCCCACTCCCAGTTGGATAAAATGAAAACTTTCTTTAACAGTACATGTGTAAGGAAGTGCTTAGTTTTTTTAAATTACAAATAAGTTTGTGTTGGATCAATGTATTGTCTCTAAGTAATCAGAAGCACAGGGGTGTCAAACTCACTTACAAAAGGGGGCCAAAATTAAAATGTTTTCCCAAACTAAGGGCTAATTTAAAAAAAAAACTACATTAACTCGACATTTTTTCTTGGTTGCAGCTTCCTCAACAAGAGTTTGATTGGTATCATTTGACGTTCTCTATTGCGCTTTCAACATTTTAATCCAAGATTACTGAAAAAATTCTAGCAATAAAAGTATTTAACGTTTTCATGGGGCAAGAAAAGATGTAAAGTCCACATTTGGCACCCGGGCCTTGAGTTTGACGCATGTTGTTTGGATCGTCTACTCTTAAAGTCTGTCTGCTTTGTCTAATTTTCAAACTCACCGACAAAATAAAAACGTGTAGAGAAGACTTGTGAAATGTTCTAACAATGTAGCTATTTTCACTACTGTACATGAATATTTGTATGAATATACATTTTGGATACATACACAAGTGATGCTCTTTACCTAAATTACAGGTGGTCCCCGACTTACGAGCGAGTTCCGTTACTACGACTATCTCGTAAGACGAAAATTCATATGTCGGAACACGAAATACGTGTCGCTCGTAAGTCCGGATTTTCTGTCTTAAATCGGAAAATTTATGCTAGCGCTACTACGAACACTCGTTTTTCATCACAAACGTTCATACTAGTTCATAAACATGCTCAGAAACTTGTTTACAAACTGTTAGCTAACACACTTTCATCTAAAAACACATACCAGTGCTGTATTTTCTGCATGTTCTGTACAACTTTACTGTTCGTTAGTCAGCTCGTAAGTCCGGAACCTCGTATGTCGATGTGCTTGTAAGTCGGGGACCACCTGTACTCTGGAATTACATCCCCTGACATTTTTTTTTCTTTTTTTTCCCAGGATATAACATGAGCGTGTGTGAGACAAAAAAAACGGAGCAGAGGCGGAAACGTCGTCTATGTCCACATCTCTGCGTGTCTCCCTCGGGTGACAACCATGTGTCAGGGTCTCTGCTGTCTTTTCCAGATGGCCCAGCAAGTTGCTCCCAGGGTCCTTATGATCCGAGCACTCATTGACCGGGGCCGAGGTTCTCACGGCCTGGGGGCCTGCCGACTCATTGCTACGGCTTGGCCTCTGGGGCCTTTGAGGCCTCTAAAGGGCTCCGAGGTCACCCAGTCGTGACAGCCGGGACAATAGAAGTGTCCTCGCTCAGCTCCCCACCCACCACCTATCAGCCACTGTTAACACACACACACCCCTCTAACACACTCGTATTTGACCACGACGTCCTGATCCCAGTGGGTAGACGAGTCACCGAGTCATCCGGACTCAATTTTTCTACCAAGCACTCCAATTCATTATTAGGCCCGAAGCAGCGAAGCGCTGCAAGGACCTATTGTAATTGTAGTGTTTATTATTAGGCCCGAAGCAGCGAAGCGCTGCAAGGACCTATTGTAATTGTAGTGTTTATTATTTTTATTTTTCTTCCCCCCAAAGAAGTGGCCTTTTGGAGGCTTTATCATATACGAAAACTCACCAAATTTGGCGGACTTGTCAGGACTGGTGAAAAATTACGTATTTTGGGGGCGTGGCAAAAATCGTCACAGAAACGGCTCAAGAGCGCCCCCTAGAAATTTTCAAAATACCCTCCGCATTGACCTTATTTTGACGTAGAATCATGAAATTCGGTACACTTGTCCAACTCACCAAGATGCACAGAAAACCCTCTGGCACCAACGTTGTACGATAAATGGTAAGGCGGCCATTTTGGATCGATGACCAAATTTTTACACCTTTTTGGCCGTTTACAGCCTCCGCATTTGAACGAACTCCTCCTAGGGATTTCGCTCGATGTGGTTCAAACTTGGCCAGTTTCTTCATAAGGCACGGGGGAACAAACAATATCAAAATTGTGCGTTTTCATGAATGCTGAAGGGGCGGGGCCAGACCTCAAAGTTGGACATCTCGCCATGAAAAACGAAACGCTTACAGCTCTTACACGAAAAGAGTCTAATACATCAAACCTTCAGTGATTGACGCACATCCGGTCCCCTGCAATACTGAATGGTCAAATCATGACATCACTTAAGCCACGCCCCCTGACAACAGGAAGTGTAAAGTTTTACATTGAAAGGTCCATATCGGACCCGTGTTACCTAATCAGCTTGACATTGTGTCCAGTGACTAAAGACATGTTGGTGTAACAAGCTTTCCAGCACTGTTCGTTTTGGGTGGAGCAAGTGGGCGTGGCGACATGGCGAAGTAAGACGTGACGCCATCACCATACGTTTGGATCTAAAATCCACAGATTTGATCCGAGGAGTACCAAAATCAGTATGATCGATCATTGCCCACCCCTTTAACAGGTGTTTATGCTAATTAGCAAATTGCTACAGAAACGGCTCAAGAGCGCCCCCTAGAAATATTCAAAATACCCTCCGCAATGACCTTAGTTTGACGTAGAATCATGAAATTTGGTACACTTGTCCAACTCACCAAGATGCACAGAAAACCCTCTGGCACCAACGTTGTACGATAAATGGTAAGGCGGCCATTTTGGAACGATGACCAAATTTTCACCCCTTTTTGGCCGTTTACAGCCTCCGCATTTCAACGAACTCCTCCTATGAATTTCGCTCGATTTGATTCAAACTTGGCCAGTTTCTTCATAAGGCACGGGGGAACAAACAAAATCAAAATTGTGCGTTTTCATGAATGCTGAAGGGGCGGGGCCAGACGTCAAAGTTGGACATCTCGCCATGAAAAACGAAACGCTTACAGCTCTTACACGAAAAGAGTCTAATACATCAAACCTTCAGTTATTGACCCATATCCGGTCCCATACAAAACTGTATGGTCAAATCATGACATCACTTAAGCCACGCCCCTTGACAACAGGAAGTGTAAAGTTTTACTTTGAACGGTCCATATCGGACCCCTGTTACCTAATCAGCGTGACATTGTATCCAGTCACCGAAGACATGTTGGTGTAACAAGCTTTCCAGCACTGTTCGTTTTGGGTGGAGCAAGTGGGCGTGGTGACGTGGCGAAGTAAGACGTAACGCCGTCACCATACGTTTGGTTCTAAACTCCACAGATTTGATCTGAGGAGTACCAAAATCATTATGATCGATCATTACCCACCCCTTGAACAGGTGTTTATGCTAATTAGCAAATAGCCTCCATAGCGCCCCCTAGATTATTCAAACTGTTGTATCTCAGTGATACATCATCCGATCTGAACCAGATTTATTGTGCATCATCAGTGAGCCCTTGTGGACACATTGATATGGTGGGCTAACATTTGACTCAAGTGCGCCCCCTACATTATTTCTATAGTTATATCTCAGTGATACATCATCCGATCTGAACCAGATTTATTGTGCATCATCAGTGAGCCCTTGTGGACACATTGATATGGTGGGCTAACATTTGACTCAAGTGCGCCCCCTACATTATTTCTATAGTTATATCTCAGTGATACATCATCCGATCTGAACCAGATTTATTGTGCTTTATCAGTGAACACTTCGACACACATTGATAATGGTATGTAAAGTTTTACTCCATAGCGCCCCCTATATTATTACTACAGTTATATCTTAGTGATACATTATCCGATCTGCACGAGATTTATTGTGCTTTATCAGTGAACACTTCGACACACATTGATAATAGTATGTAAATTTTTACTCCATAGCGCCCCCTATATTATTACTACAGTTATATCTTAGTGATACATTATCCGATCTGCACGAGATTTAGTGTGGTTCATCAGTGAGCACTTCTACACACATTGATAATGTTGTGTAAATTTTTACTCCACAGCGCCCCCTATATTATTACTACAGTTATATCTCAGTGATACATTATCCGATCTGTACAAGATTTATTGTGCATCAACAGTGAGCCCTTGTGGACACATTGATATGGTGGGCTAACATTTGACTCAAGTGCGCCCCCTACATTATTTCTATAGTTATATCTCAGTGATACATTATCCGATCTGAACTAGATTTATTGTGCATCATCAGTGAGCCCTTGTGGACACATTGATATGGTGGGCTAACATATGACTCAAGAGCGCCCCCTAGATTATTCAAACTGTTATATCTCAGTGATACATCATCCGATCTGAACCAGATTTATTGTGCATCATCAGTGAGCCCTTGTGGACACATTGATATGGTGGGCAAACATTTGACTCAAGTGCGCCCCCTACATTACTTCTATAGTTATATCTCAGTGATACATCATCCGATCTGAACCAGATTTATTGTGCATCATCAGTGAACACTTTGACACACATTGATAATGTTATGTAAATTTTTACTCCATAGCGCCCCCTATATTATTACTACAGTTATATCTCAGTGATACATTATCCGATCTGCACGAGATTTATTGTGCTTTATCAGTGAACACTTCGACACACATTGATAATGTTATGTAAATTTTTACTCTATAGCGCCCCCTATATTATTACTACAGTTATATCTTAGTGATACATTATCCGATCTGCACGAGATTTATTGTGATTCATCAGTGAACACTTCTACACACATTGATAATGGTATGTAAATTTTTACTCCACAGCGCCCCCTATATTATTTCTACAGTTATATCTCAGTGATACATTATCCGATCTGTACGAGATTTATTGTGCTTTATCAGTGAACACGTCGACACACATTGATAATGGTATGTAAATTTTTACTCCATAGCGCCCCCTATATTATTACTACAGTTATATCTCAGTGATACATCATCCGATCTGAACCAGATTTATTGTGTATCATCAGTGAGACATTGTGGACACATTGATATTGTGGTTTAACATATGACTCCAGAGCGCCCCCTAGATTACTCAAACTGTTATATCTCAGTGAGACATCATCTGATCTGAACCAGATTTATTGTGTATCATCAATGAGCCCTTGTGGACACATTGACAAGGTGGGCTAAATTTGACTCAAGTGCGCCCCCTACATTATTTCTATAGTTATATCTCAGTGATACATCATCCGATCTGAACCAAATTTATTGTGAATAATCAGTGAGCCCTTGTGGACACATTGATATTGTGGTTTAACATATAACTCCATAGCGCCCCCTAGATTATTCAAACTGTTATATCTCAGTGAGACATCATCCGATCTGAACCAGATTTATCGTGTATCATCAGTGAGACCTTGTGGACACATTGATATTGTGGTTTAACATGTGACTCCAGAGCGCCCCCTAGATTATTCAAACTGTTATATCTCAGTGAGACATCATCCGATCTGAACCAGATTTATTGTGCATCATCAGTGAGTCCTTGTGGACACATTGATAAGGTGGGCTAACATTTGACTCAAGTGCGCCCCCTACATTATTTCTATAGTTATATCTCAGTGATACATCATCCGATCTGAACCAGATTTACTGTGAATCATCATTGAGACATTGTGGACACATTGATATTGTGGTTTAACATATGACTCCAGAGCGCCCCCTAGATTATTCAAACTGTTATATCTCAGTGATACATCATCCGATCTGAACCAGATTTATTGTGCATCATCAGTGAGCCCTTGTGGACACATTGATATGGTGGGCTAACATTTAACTCAAGTGCGCCCCCTACATTATTTCTATAGTTATATCTCAGTGATACATCATCCGATCTGAACCAGATTTATTGTGCATCATCAGTGAGCCCTTGTGGACACATTGATTTTGTGATTTAACATATAACTCCATAGCGCCCCCTAGATTATTCAAACTGTTATATCTCAGTGAGACATCATCTGATCTGAACCAGATTTATTGTGCGTGTGCACCCCTGGTGCGGAGTAGACACGAGAGACTTCGAAATGGCGACCGAGCGGACGAGCTGGAGCTCGCGCGGTCGCCTCAATAAGGTCCGAGCGGCGCTAAGCTGCGAGGGCCTCAATGCTGCTTGCAGCTTTAATTATTATTATTTTTTTTATTTTTTTTTTTGAAGTGGCCTTTTGGGGGCTTTATCATATACGAAAACTCACCAAATTTGGCGGACTCGTCAGGACTGGTGAAAAATTACGTATTTTGGGGGCGTGGCAAAAATCGCCACAGAAACGGCTCAAGAGCGCCCCCTAGAAATTTTCAAAATACCCTCCGCATTGACCTTAGTTTGACGTAGAATCATGAAATTTGGTACACTTGTCCAACTCACCAAGATGCACAGAAAACCCTCTGGCACCAATGTTGTACAATAAATGGTAAGGCGGCCATTTTGGAACGATGACCAAATTTTCACCCCTTTTTGGCCGTTTACAGCCTCCGCATTTGAACGAACTCCTCCTATGAATTTCGCTCGATTTGGTTCAAACTTGGCCAGTTTCTTCATAAGGCACGGGGGAACAAACGACATCAAAATTGTGCGTTTTCATGAATGCTGAAGGGGCGGGGCCAGACGTCAAATTTGGACATCTCGCCATGAAAAACGAAACGCTTACAGCTCTTACACGAAAAGAGTCTAATACATCAAACCTTCAGTTATTGACCCACATCCGGTCCCCTGCAAAACTGTATGGTCAAATCATGACATCACTTAAGCCACGCCCCCTGACAACAGGAAGTGTAAAGTTTTACTTTGAAAGGTCCATATCGGACCCGTGTTACCTAATCAGCGTGACATTGTGTCCAGTGACTAAAGACATGTTGGTGTAACAAGCTTTCCAGCACTGTTCGTTTTGGGTGGAGCAAGTGGGCGTGGCGACATGGCGAAGTAAGACGTAACGCCATAACCATACGTTTGGATCTAAAATCCACAGATTTGATCCGAGAAGTACCAAAATCAGTATGATCGATCATTGCCCACCCCTTGAACAGGTGTTTATGCTAATTAGCAAATCGCTACAGAAACGGCTCAAGAGCGCCCCCTAGAAATATTCAAAATACCCTCCGCATTGACCTTAGTTTGACGTAGAATCATGAAATTTGGTACACTTGTCCAACTCACCAAGATGCACAGAAAACCCTCTGGCACCAATGTTGTACGATAAATGGTAAGGCGGCCATTTTGGAACGATGACCAAATTTTCACCCCTTTTTGGCCGTTTACAGCCTCTGCATTTCAACGAACTCCTCCTAGGGATTTCGCTCGATTTGATTCAAACTTGGCCAGTTTCTTTATAAGGCACGGGGGAACAAATGTTATCAAAACTGTGCGTTTTCATGCATGCTGAAGGGGCGGGGCCAGACCTCAAAGTTGGACATCTCGCCATGAAAAACGAAACGCTTACAGCTCTTACACGAAAACTGTCTAATACATCAAACCTTCAGTGATTGACCCACATCCGGTCCCCTGCAAAACTGTATGGTCAAATCATGACATCACTTAAGCCACGCCCCCTGACAACAGGAAGTGTAAAGTTTTACGTTGAACGGTCCATATCGGATCCCTGTTACCTAATCAGCGTGACATTGTATCCAGTCACCGAAGACATGTTGGTGTAACAAGCTTTCCAGCACTGTTCGTTTTGGGTGGAGCAAGTGGGCGTGGTGACGTGGCGAAGTAAGACGTAACGC
>JBBPBX010014818.1:30231-40847 GCA_038048925.1 Garcialebias charrua | reverse complement strand
TGGGAGGTGATGGGTGGACTCATCCTAGGTATCTTCTTGCCTAGCTGTGGCCCAGTCTGGTGCTTGGCTGAGGGGCTGGGCTGTGGGGGGCTGGGGCGGTGTGTATTGGGGGCTCTCGAATGGGAGTCCCTGTGCTGTTGACCCGAGAGTGTCTAGGCCCATTAGGTGTGTACCCTCCCTTGCATGGGGTACTCTCGCTGTGGGTGTTGCTCTGGGTGGACTGGTTGGTTCCTTTGTGGAGGTGCGTTCTCGGTTTCCGTGGTATACTATCTGTGGCTGTTAGGGCACTCCTGGCTATTGTCTTTGTTGGAGTTTGGTGGCTTCTTTGGTTGTGGGGGCTGGGTGTTGGACTGGGGATTGGGTTGGGGGGTCTGGACGATTTTGGGGGTGGGGGATGAGTCGCTGGCCCTGATTCTGGTCGGTCCTTGGGGCTATGTGCCAGTCTATGGCCTTGGTCCCTGGTGGTGCGGCTGCCACCTGCTCCTAGGTGTCTATAATGTTGCCTCCCTCCCCTGGTAGATCTCGGAGAATGGGGGATGCCTATTGGGGACAGTGGGGGAGCTGGCCCCCTTTGGGGTGCATTGCCACCTCAGTTCTTCCACTCCATCCTGACATCTTCCCCTACCAACTCCATCACACTACCACACAGACAGAGCCTTGGGGTTCAGGTGCATTACTGAGCTGTGGGGAGAATCTTCCATCTCCATGGTTCATTGAGACCTGTGCCCCAATTTTATTATACAACCTAGACACATAACATTCTCACGACAAATGCACATATAGGATCTGGAGTGAGTACACGGTGGTATAGGTGGTGGGATGTGTAATTATTCTTACCTCCGGGACCTGTCCCACTCTCATATGTAGCATGTAGACATTTAGGGTTCTGGGCAAGTATGGTGGGTGAACGGGCACTCCCTGTGGGGAGGGGGTGGGTCTGTGCCAGTCGCCGCTTCATCACCCCCATTTTAAACACACTATATAACAACATGCATCAACGCCTTTTTTGAGTGGAAGTAGGAAGGAGTGGGGTCTTCCCATTAATTATTTATACACATATACTTTGTATATATATATATATATACATGTATATTTTTTTCCTTACATCCCGTATTCTGTTGGACATTTGGGGCAGGCCCAGGGAATGGGAGTAGGCCGCTCTGTTCGGGTCTGGGCTGTGGGTGGGATTTGAGCCTTGGGGGGTGGTTGGGGTGGGGCCGGTGCTCCGGTGACACGGAAGTCACTCTGGACTACGTCATCATCTGTCTACGTCACTAAGGAGTTCCCTTCAGACCAGAAATATCCTAAGAAGGTTAGTGGTTTTATTTAATATAAAAGCATCTACCTTTTCAAGTCATGTGGCTAATATTATCGTCCCTTGTGCTGAGCTCCAGTTACCAGTGACGATACGGACCCGATCCAGCTTTCAGTTTTTTTAATACAATTGTTTAAACTTTCTCAGTGTTTGGTCTATTGGTGAAACTCAATAACCCAGTCTTGACATTAAATCTGGCCAAACTGAGTTTCATGCCGACACTGTTTAACAAATCTGAAAGCAAATTATCTGCCCAGTTAAGTTTCAAGTCAAAACCTTGTCATTCACATCATTCTTCTTTCAGAACTGATTATCTGGTGCCATCTGCTGGATTAACCCTGTTATCACAGATCATGGCTTCCAAGGAACCAATGCTTAACCCTCCTGAGGTTTTTTCTGGTGAATCCATTCAATGGAGACCGTTCTTGACACAATGTGAGATACAATTTGAACTGCAACCATCTGCCTTTCCTTCTGATTGCTCTGTGGTCGCCTATGTTATATCCTTTTTGTCTGGCAAAGCTAAGCTTTGGGGTACTGCTGAGTGGGTAAGAGATGCATTGTTTTGTTACACATATAAAGATTTTGCCACCAAACTTATTAGAGTATTTAGTCATGTTCTTCCCATCAAGAGGCAACCAGGGGGATCCTAAGACTACGACAAGGCAATCGCAAAGTCACTGAATTATCATTGATTTTCACACGTTGGCAGCTGACAGCAAGTGGAATGAGGAGGCTCTTCAGGACATATTTTGGCAGGCTCTCAACGATGACATCAAAAATGAGTTGGCTACACGTGATCCTCCATCCTCTTTCAGAGAGCTGGAAAATGTAGCCTCTAGGATTGACCTTCGCCTTCAAGAACGTTGTTGAGAGGTGAGACAAACCAGGTCAGAGAGGTTTTTGTACTTAGTCCCCAGATCCTTCACTCCAGAGACAAGACCACCTTCATCATCTGGAGAGGAGTCCATGCAAGTTGGAAGGTCCAAGTTATCACAAAGAGAGAGCCAAAGGAGGTGTCAAGAGGGATTATGTTTCTATTGTGGGGGTCCAGGACATCAAGTTTCTACATGCCCGGTCAAGTCCAGAACTACCAACTCTTACCAAAGTCCAAGCTGCAGAGCTGTCACCTCTTTTAAGGAACTTCCTTTGCTTCAAGTCAACGCACATCTTCAAGCCAATGGTAAGGAAATACCAGTGAAACTTTTTATTGACTCTGGTGCGGACTCAGAATTTATGGACATTAATTTTGCCAAATCTTTGAAGATTCAGATGTTTCCCACAGAGAAACCTTGCAGAGTCCTAGATCTTGATGGTCACCCAATCAATCAGTCCAGCATGGTGACATAGGAGGTCCAATTACAGATCTGTGGGAACCACGTGAAGAGAGTAAAGTTCTTTGTCATCAACTCTCCTGAGTTACCCATTGTGATGGGAGCTACTTGGCTCCGTAAATACAACCCCCATATTGATTGGAGGAGCATCAACATTTTGGGATGGTCTGAACAATGTTTATCTTCATGTCTGCAATCAGCTTACCAGACCATTAAGGTTGACGAAATAAAAGAGGAAACTCCCGATCTCTCTCACGTTCCCATTGTTACTATGACCTAGTAAAAGTTTTTAGTAAAAGCAAAGCCATGTCTCTGTCACCCCATAGACCCTATGATTGTTCTATTGAACGGTTACCAGGTACCACGTCTCCGAGTGGACGCTAATTTTCTTTGTCCCAGCCTGAACAAAAGGCCATGCATGAGTACATTTCGGACTCCCTGAAAGCGAGTATTATCAGACCCTCCTCGTCACCCGCAGGTACAGGATTTTCCTTTGTTGGGAAAAAGGATGGGTCACTTCGACCATGTATTGATTATCAAGGTTTAAACGACATAACCGTTAAAAAATAAGTATCCCCTGCCTTTAATGACCTCTGCATTTGATCTCATCCAGGGTGCCAAAGTTTTTACTAAACTGGATCTTCGTAATGCCTATCATCTGGTCAGAATCAAAGAAGGTTATGAATGGAAGACAGCTTTCAATATCCTCTCAGGTCACTATGAATATCTTGTTATGCCTTTTGGTTTAACTAATGCTCCAACAGTTTTCCAAGCCCTAGTCAACTACGTGCTCAGGGATTGTATCAATATCAATGTATTTGTCTACTTGTACGACATTCTGATTTTTTTCCAAAGACTCAGAATCTCATATCCAACACATCCATCCCGTTCTCCTCCATCTCCTGCAAAACAACCTATTTGTCAAGGCTGAGAAATGTAGGTTTCACACCACCAACACTACGTTTCTTGGTTTTAATATCACACCTGATCAAATATCCATGGATCCCTCAAAAATCTCTGCAGTTCTGGACTGGCCAATACCTCAATCACGCAAACAATTACAACGCTTTCTTGGTTTAGCAATTTTTTATGGGAAATTCATTAAAAATTACAGTTCTATCGCTTCTCCCATCCACGCTTTAACTTCCACTAAAAGCTCCTTCACTTGGAACAAAACTGCTGAACAAGCTTTTGTTAAGTTAAAATCCTTGTTTACCATGGCTCATATTCTTAGTTTCTCCGATGTGGACAAACAATTTATTGTAGAATTAGTCGCTTCTGATACTGGCATCGGGGCTGTCTTAAGTCAACGCAGCAACGATGATAAAGTTCACCCATGTGCGTTCTTCTCCAAGTCTCTCTCCCCAGCAGAACGCAATTACGATGTAGGAGATCATGAACTACTCACCGTCAAGATGGCGCTGGAGGAATGGCATCATTGGCTCGAGGGGGCCAACCATCCTTTCATCGTTCTTACTGACCACAAGAACCTTGAGTACCTGTGATCAGCAAGGAGACTTAACCCTCGTCAAGCAAGGTGGGCCCTGTTCTTTGGACAATTCAATTTCTCTCTCTCCTATAGACCCGGGACTAAAAACATCAAGCCAGATGCACTGTCTTGCACATTCGAGAAGGAACAGACCAGTGGTCCGGAGGAGTACATTCTGCACGAGACAGTTCATCTTTCCATCACCTAGGTCGAGAGGGAGGTCAGGGAGGCCCACCAGAACCACTTCCCACCAAGGGAATGACCAGATGGCCGACTCTTTGTACCAGTCCAGCTCATTGAAAAGGTACTCAGGTTCTGCCCTGCTTCACCTATATATTGTCATCTGGGCATAGAGAGAACTTTAGCTATGGTCAAGTCACAGTTCTGGTGGGGTTCCTTATCCAAGGACGTTAGCGAGTTTGTTGGGGCTTATACCCAATGCTCCCTGGCTAAACCCTCTCGACATCCACTGGCGGGTCTCCTTAGACCGCTCACCATACCATCACGTCCCTGGTCACATCCCGCTATGGACTTTGTCACAGGCTTATCACAGTCTGGAGGTAAAACAGCCATTTTAAATGTCATCGACAGATTTTCTAAAATGGTTCATTTGATTTCATTAGAGGGACTACCCACAGCTAAAGAACTAAGCAATGTCATGATAAAATAAGTTTTAAGATTGCATGGAATACCCAAGAACATTATGTCTGATCGGGGTCCTCAATTCATCTCCAAGTTTTGGGGAGAGTTCTGTAAGACTCTTGGTAATGATCTAAGTCTCTCCTCAGGATATCACCCCCAGACTGATGGACAATCTGAGCGAGCTAATCAGGAGATGGAGACCCGCCTACACTTCCTATGTGGTGATGATGGGACCAAATGGGCTGAACACCTTCCTATCATGGAGCATGCAATGAACTCCCTCCTTTCAAGTGCCACTGGTATGACTCCATTTTATGTCCTCTATGGATTCCAGCCACCGGTGTTTGCCACCCAGGACCAGGCAGCCATGGTTCCCTCGGCATTCCAAGCAGCTCAAAGATGTTGTCGAGTATGGACCAAAGCCCGTAAACAACTCTTCAAGACATCTGCAATCTACACAAAGGCAGCCAACCGTCTTAGGAGTTAAGAACCGGCGTACCAGGAAGGACAAAAGGTGTGGCTGTCCACCAAAGACTTACCTCTTCGTGTAGATTGCAGGAAGTTGGCTCCCCGCTTCATTGGCCCTTTCCCCATATCCAAGGTGGTAAACCCGGTGGCAGTCAAGCTCAAGCTCCGGAGGACCATGAAGATTCACCCCACATTCCATGTGTCCCAGGTCAAGCCTGTCAAGTACTCAAAGTTTGACTCTCTGATTATCCGTGTATGACCCTGTTTTGGAACAAGGAAACCCCCCTTCGTGTTAAGCCCCACACGAAGACTCAGGGAAAACACAGAAGTCACTCTGGACTACGTCATCATCTGTCTACGTCACTAAGAAGTTCCTTTCGGACCATAAATATCCTAAGAAGGTTTGTGTTTTTATTTAATATAAAAACATCTACCTTTTCAAGTCCTGTGGCTAATATTATCGTCTCTTGTGCAGAGCTCCAGTTACCAGTGACGATACAGACCCGATCCAGCTTTCAGTTTTTTAATAAAATTGTTAAAACTTTCTCAGTGTTCAGTCTATCAGTTAAACTCAATAACCCAGTCTTGACATCGACAAAAGAGATGACCATGGGCTTCAGCAGATTACCAAACAGAGAAGATTCCAGAATCTGGCAGACATCAAGAAAGAGTGGAATGAGGCAGGAGTCACAGCTTCAAAAATCACCACATTCAGACGCATCCGGGAGATGGGTTACAACTGTCAGGTTCCTCAGTCCTCTTTTCGTATAATAGTAAAGTGTGCCTTTCATTTGAAAATCAAGGTCCAAGGGTTTGGAGGAAGAAGGGTGAGGAACAGAGCCCATATTGCTTTAGGTCCGTTGTGAAATATCCACAGTCATTGATGATTTGGGGTGTAATGTCCAGTGCAGGTGTTGCTAAACTCTGCTTTCTTAAATCCAAGGTCATAAGAAAGTTTTAGAGGACTTCATGATTCCTTCTGCTGAGGATCTGTATGGAAATGCAGATTTCATTTTCCAGCAGGACCTGGCCCCTGCCCCTGTTGCCAGAAGCACCAAAACCTGGTTTGATGCCCATGCCACAGTGCTTGACTGGCCAGCTAACTCACCGGACCTAAACCCCATTGAGAATCTATGGGGTATTCTCAAGAGGAAAATGAGGGGCACCAGACCCACCAACAAAGAATGGCTGACAGCAAGCATCAAGGAAATCTGGGCTTACATAATTCCAAGAAAATGCCACAGGCCGATTGTGTCAATACCATATCGCATCGAGGCAGTGATTAAGACAAAGGGATTCCCAACCAGGTATTGAAGAATGACATATTGAGTTGAAAGTAAAATATTTTCGATTGATTTGGTGTCATCCTAATTTCTTTTTTTTTTCTGCAAAAACTGAGTAGTGTGCAGAATTGCTACTGGAGGAAATTGTGCTCACTATCAGAAGGGAGGCTGGTTGTACAACTCGTGTGCTCATTCCAATCTAAATGGAGTTTGGTACAGAGGGGGACACTACCACAGCCACTACCAAGATGGAATCTACTGGGCAGAGTTCAGGGGCGGAGCCTATTCACTCAAGAAAATAGTCATGATGATCTGTCCTAACTCAAACACCTTCCACTAATCATCCAAGGAATGTAGATTTTGTACAGAGTCAGAAAGCAAAGAGAAACGTGATCCTCAAAGTGCAATTTTAAAACATCGGGGTGATATTGATCTTCCAAATAATTAAAGTGTTGCATTGTTCTGTTATCTGATTGTTTTTCCATTTGAGACATGTAAAAAATACTTACATCTGAGGAGGTATTTTAAATAAACTTCGTCAAACAGGAAAAAAAACACTTGTCAGACATCAGCATGTCTTAACAGTATTGTAATTTTTTGAAATCCTGTTTTTGTGGGTTTCATGAGCTGGAAGCCCAAATAATGTAAACATAAACAAATAAATGCTTGAAATTGTTTGAATTGTGGGCCTTGGATCTATCTTCTATTAAAGATTAACTGTTTTGAATGGAATTATGGAAATTAAACAACTTTTCCATGATATTCTATTTTTTTAAAGGTTCTGTATACATAAAAACATACATCAGTATCCAAATCAACTTTATTGTCATTGCACACTTATGCACAACGAATTACAGCCATCCAAACAAAACAAGGGTAGATGAAGTTGCAAAGAGGCTGCCGCTTCACTGTGAAGTGCTGCCCTTATCGTTTAAATAAGAAAAGGGAAGAAAAACATGAGGAAAAAATAAGGTATAAAAAAATTTCTCGCACTGTGTCCTTGACACACAGGATAAGTATGGACTAATATATATCCATCCATCCATCCATCCATCCATCTTCTTCCGCTTATCCGGGGTCGGGTCGCGGGGGTAGCAGCCTAAGTAGGGAGGCCCAGACTTCCCTCTCCCCAGCCACTTGGAGCAGTTCCTCCGGGGGAATCCCAAGGCGTTCCCAGGCCAGCCGAGAAACATAGTCCCTCCAGCGCGTCCTGGGTCTTCCTCTGGGTCTCCTCCCGGTGGGACGTGCCCGGAACACCTCACCAGGGAGGCGTCCAGGAGGCATCCTAACCAGATGCCCGAGCCACCTCAACTGGCTCCTCTCGATGTGGAGAAGCAGCGGCTCTACTCCGAGTCCCTCCCGGATGACTGAGCTTCTCACCCTATCTCTAAGGGAGAGTCCAGCCACCCTGCGGAGAAAACTCATTTCAGCCGCTTGTATCCGAGATCTTGTTCTTTCGGTCATAACCCAAAGCTCATGACCATAGATGAGGGTGGGAACGTAGATCGATCGGTAAATTGAGAGCTTTGCCTTTTGACTCAGCTCTCTCTTCACCACGACAGACCGGTACAGCGCCCGCTTCACTGCGGACGCTGCACCTATCCGCCTATCGATCTCACGCTCCAGTTTTCCCTCATTCGTGAACAAGATCCCGAGATACTTAAACTCCTCCACTTGGGGCAGGACCTCCTCCCCGACCCGGAGAGGGCATGCTACCCTTTTCCGGCTCAAGACCATGGCCTCGGATTTGGAGGAACTGATCCTCATCCCGGCCGCATCACACTCGGCTGCAAACCGCTCCAGTGAAAGTTGTAAATCACGAACTGATGAAGCCAGTAGGACCACATCATCTGCAAAAAACAGAGAAGCGATTCTAAGGTCACCAAAACGGATCCTCTCAACACCTTGGCTGCGCCTAGAAATTCTGTCCATAAAAGTTATGAACAGAATCGGTGACAAAGGGCAACCTTGGCGGAGTCCAACTCTCACCGGAAACGAGCCTGACTTACTGCCGGCAATGCGGACCAAGCTCTGACACCGGTCGTACAGGGACCTAACAGCCCTTATCAAAGGGCCTGGTACCCCATACTCCCGGAGTACCCCCCACAGAACCCCCCGAGGGACGCGGTCGAATGCCTTCTCCAAGTCCACAAAACACATGTAAACTGGTTGGGCAAACTCCCACGCACCCTCCAGGACCCTGCTGAGGGTGTAGAGCTGGTCCAGTGTTCCACGACCAGGACGAAAACCACACTGCTCCTCCTGAATCCGAGGTTCGACTATCCGACGGACCCTCCTCTCCAGAACCCCTGAATAGACCTTACCAGGGAGGCGTCTGTCTAAGCTGAAGCCCATATTATCCAAAAAGCACCTGGAGACAGTGATTCACGCATTCATTACATCTAGGCTTGATTACTGCAATTCACTTCTGTTTGGCGTCAGTCAAGCCACCATTGCACGATTACAACTGGTTCAGAACGCAGCTGCCCGATTTTTAACCAGCACACGCAGAAGAGAGCACATTACACCAGTCTTGGCCTCCCTTCACTGGCTACCGGTTCATCTTCGAATCCAATTCAAAATTCTCATGTATGTCTACAAATCGCTGAACAGTCTCGCCCCCGCCTATCTCTCGGATCTGATACACCCATATGTCCCTCCACGTGCTTTGAGGTCAGAGGATCAGGTACTCTTAATAGTTCCAGAAACTCGCCTTAAGCGCAGGGGTGACAGGGCGTTCTCTGTGGCAGGCCCAAGACTCTGGAACGAGTTACCGCTGCTCATCAAACAGGCCCCCTCCCTCTCGGTTTTCAAATCCCGGTTAAAAACTCACTACTACTCCATTGCTTTCAATGCCAGCTGATTTGTATTGGATCGTTTGATTTATGATCTGCAATGTTTTTATGTTTTTCGTGTTGTACTTCATTGTCTGTGTTGCCTGTTGCGTGTTTGTTTGTCCAGCACTTTGGTGTGGACTTGTTCCTGTTTAAAGTGCTTTATAAATAAAATGGTATGGTATGGTATGGTATGGTTAAGAGTGTGATCCCCCTATAGTTGGAACACACCCTACGGTCCCCCTTTTTAAATAGGGGAACCACCACCCCAGTCTGCCAATCCAAGGGAACTGCCCCCGATGTCCACGCGATATTGCAGAGTCGCGTAAGCCAACACAACCCTACAACATCCAGAGCCCTAAGGAACTCCGGGCGAATCTCATCCACCCCCGGAGCCTTGCCACCGCGGAGCTTTTTAACCACCTCGGCGACCTCAGCACCAGAGATCGGAGAACCCGACCCAAAGTCCCCAGGCTCTGCTTCCTCAGTGGAAGACGTGCCAGTAGGATTGAGGAGGTCTTCGAAGTATTCCGCCCACCGACTCACAACATCCCGAGTTGAGGTCAGCAGCACGCCACCTCCACCATAAATGGTGTTGGTCTCGTACCTCTTTCCCCCCCTGAGACGCCGGATGGTGGACCAGAATCGCCTCGAAGCCGTACGGAAGTCATTCTCCATGGCCTCTCCGAACTCCTCCCACGCCCGAGTTTTTGCCTCAGCAACCACCCGAGCCGCATGCCGCTTGGACTGCCGGTACCTATCAGCTGCTTCCGGGGTCCCACAAGCCAAAAAGGCCCAATAGGACTCCTTCTTCAGCCTGACAGCATCCCTCACTGCCGGTGTCCACCACCGGGTTCGAGGGTTGCCACCTCGACAGGCACCAACAACCTTGCGGCCACAGCTCCGATAAGCTGCCTCGACAATAGAGGCGCGGAACACGGCCCACTCGGACTCCATGTCCCCCGCCTCCCTCGGAACGTGTTCAAAGCTCTCCCGGAGGTGGGAGTTAAAGCTCCGTCTTACGGGAGACTCTGCCAGACGTTCCCAGCAGACCCTCACGATACGTTTGGGTCTGCCAGGTCTGACCGGCATCCTCCCCCACCATCGGAGCAAACTCACCACCAGGTAGTGGTCAGTAGACAGCTCCGCCCCTCTCCTCACCCGAGTGTCCAAGACATGCGGCCGCAGATCAGATGAGACGACAACAAAGTCGATCATCGATATATATATATATATATTTATATATATATA
>JBBPBX010014818.1:6713-20843 GCA_038048925.1 Garcialebias charrua | reverse complement strand
GCACACATACATACAATAATATTTGATTAGACTCCACCATCATCCCAGTCCCAAAAAGCTCTACAGTGACTGGTCTGAATGACTATCGGCCGGTGGCCCTCACCCCGATACTCGCTAAATGCTTTGAAAAACTGGTCATGACCTACATCAAAACATCCATCAACATCAACGAGGACTCTCATCAGTATGCATACCTCAAGAACCGATCAACAGAGAACGTTATCTCCTTTGTGGTCCCCACTGCTCTCACCCACCTGGATCAGAAGGACTCCTACGTCCGTATGCTCTTTGTGGACTTCACATCTGCCTTCAACACCATGATCCCCCAAACTCTGATGGACAAACTATCCACACTTGGACTAAGCCCCTCCATTTGTAACTGGGTACTAGACTTCTTAACAAACAGACCACAGTCCGTGAAGATCCACAACTTCTCCTCCTCCACCATTACCCTCAGCACTGGCTCTCCTCAAGGATGTGTGTTGAGCCCCCTTCTGTTCACTCTGCTCACATATGATTGTGCAGCCACCCATCCAGGCTGTCATATTGTAAAGTTTGCAGATGATACAGCTGTGGTGGGATGCATCACAAACAATGATGAGTCCAGCTACAGACAGGAGGTGGAACATCTGGAGAGCTGGTGCAAAGAGAATAACCTTCACATGAATGTGAAGAAGACAAAGGAGATGATTGTGGACTTCAGAAGGAACAAACACACACCCCACTGAACATAAGTGGATCTGCAGTGGAAGTGGTCTCCAGCTACAAGTACTTGGGTGTACACATGAATGATAACCTCAGCTGGAGCAACAACACCACCAGCCTGATCAAGAAAGGTCATCAGAGACTCTACTTCCTCAGACGGCTGAGACGAGCTGGTCTGAGAAGCTCAGTCCTCACCTCCTTCTACAGGTGTGCAGTGGAGAGCATCCTGTGCTCCAGCATCAACGTGTGGCATGGAGGCTGCACAGCTGCAGAAAGAAAAGCTCTGCAGAGAGTGGTGAAGGCTGCACAGAAGATGTTGGAGTCAGTCTCCCCACCATCACAGACATTTACACCTCCAGATGCAGGAAGAGAGCCACCTGCATCATGAAGGACCCACTCACCCAGCACACACACTCTTTGCCCCACTCCCCTCAGGACGGAGGTTGAGGAGCATCAAATGTAGAACCACTAGACTGAGGAACAGCTTCTACCCTGAGGCTGTTAGACTCATGAATAAATAAATAATAAGAATAATCACTGTGAAATATCACATCATGCTGATGCTGATCTGTTTTCTTGTTGCTGTGTTCATCTGTGACCATCTGCTCATACAGACTCGTGTTCGTGCTGCTGTTTGTAATTATGTTTCCCTATTACATTAGGGCTTAGTGTATTTCTAGTTTATGTTTTTCTTAGTTATATCCTAGATGTTATTACTGTTTTTCTCTCACATTTTGTTGTTGGATGTAACTGGGACCCTGTGTACATAATCTCGTTTCATCACATGTACCACATGCGGCGCAAATGACAATAAAGATTCTCTGACTCTGACTCTCTGAAATGGACCAGTAAAATATGATTTTTTTGCACAAGTCAGATCATCAATGCCACCTGTCAATTAGTCCAGCAGGCTTGTTCGCAACTGACCAATTAGTGATCACAATTTGTCCGGAAGTGAAACGCCCCTTACCTGCAGGAGCTCCACCCCTTTTTTCTCCAACAGCTTTGTCAGGGCTTTGCATTATGAACACTTTGCAGTCAGAGAGATTTTGCGAAAAATCTTCATAAGATAATGGTTAAACGTTTACAGTAGAGAACATGTAGTTCAGACAGTGTTACCCTGAGCAATGAAGGAGAAGAATACAATTTATTCTGTTTTCAAAACCTAAACAGAGTCTAGAAAAATGGAAAAAGGCCTGCGGCTGACCTCATGAGCAACTGAATACAACAGTGATTAAGAGGAAGCATGTTCGTCTATATGAAGGTAACTGCAAGTAAATTCTCCTTTTTTGTCATAATTACATTGCACTTGTAATGGTCAGTGATGGGAATAACGGAATTACAAATAAACGGCGTTACAAACGGCGTTACTTTTTTCATTAACGGGTAATCTAAGTAGTTACTATGTCTATCGTTACAACGCCGTTACCGTTACAAACACTAAATGGGGGTACGTTACTTTTGTCTTCCGCTCTGGCTCTCGTAAAGCTGCTTGTTACTTTTTTCCCCTTTGAGGGAGGACGGAGCAGAGGGGAGGGAGGGTGGAGGCAGCAGAGGGGAGGGAGGGTGGAGGCAGCAGAGGGGAGGGAGGGGTGAAACAATAAGGATGATGCTGATTGGCTAAGATAGAGTGTCAGGCAGAGGTCAGCCAATCAGAGGTTCTGTTGTTCAGTTCACACACGCAGCGCTGCAGGGAGCTTCAAAGCTGAAAAGTGAAGTCCTGCAGCAATGGCGAGTCTGGAGGGAAAGTTGGCGTTTTCAAAGTGGAAATACAGAAACTACTTTACTCTCCTTGAGGTAAAAGGCAAGAACGTGCATGTGAAGTGTACATTAATGTCCCGGAGGAGCGAAGTGTTTGTCTACGTCCGTTGTGATCTGATCTGATGATGAAGCATCTCACAACTCACAGGTAATTCAGATTTTCAGTACTGTTTTAAAAGTACTCCATATTGTTAAAATGGCTCTTTTGTTTTTAAGAACATACTTGAAGAACCAGTTGTGTGAGGGTTTGATTTTATTTTACACTACAATAGCACTTATTTTAACTGTTTACTTTTATTTCTAAGAAAACACTTGGAACAGTACAGTGTGTACATAGAGCTGAAAACACAATTGTTATATTATTTTGTTAAACTGTATTTTGTAATGAAGAAAAAACTTGAAGTATAGTATGTCAACCAGTCATGTTCTGTTGAGGTGCTGTAAGCATTTCTACTTTAAATTTGTAGATACTGTATATCTAAACTTAAACCAACCAAACAAACAATAGTTACTTTCCCTGGTTTTTATAGGTGAGTAATTCAGTTACTAACTCAGTTACTTTTTGGGAGAAGTAACTAGTAACTATAATTAATTACTTTTTTAATGTAACATTCCCAACACTGGTAATGGTTAAATTAAAGGTTAATGCTTGAAGCTAGTTGTGCTTTGTTTTGTGTGTTTTAAATGTAGATATATGTTGCAAATTCTGGTTGCATAGGTTTAGTTTTTGTTTGTTAGGATCAAGTAACACTAAACTGATTTTGTAAGTTGTGTAATGTAAAGTGGAGCGGTAGGTCTGACGCACCTTAGCTACTGCGTCTATATTGCATGATGCTGATTAGTGCTATGTTAGTGCCAGCAGTTGTCGACCGGTGTGGGAGGGTTAGGATAATAATAATAATAATGTCCTTTTCTTTCATCTGTGTATGTTTCCCATACACAGACGAAATTCGTCTCTGCATTTAACCCAACCGCCACCAGGTGGTGCAGTGAGCAGTCATAGAAAGCGCCCGCGAACCCGCGTCCTTCGGGTCCCAAGTCGGAAGCCCTGCCACTACACCATGCGTGAGAGAAGCAAAGCATGCTCTATTCACACAAGGAGAGCTGTTGGTCAGGCTACTTCTTGTACCATGATCTCTAAAATAGTTACTGAATCAAGTGTTTACCTGTGTAGGTAAACACAGATGTTTAACAACCAAATAAAATACACCAGAATGGAGGAAATGGCATCTACTTTATTTAAACCCCCACCACCGCCACCACATACTGACTATTCACTACAAATGTGAGGGTGTAGTCAAATTAGGAAAGTCATATGCCGTCTTGAAACAGAGGACTTCAGAATGAGTGGTAATGTGTGAGAGAACAGACTGTTTTCAAAGGATTTGCCGAGTTTCTGGGAGGGCTGTCGTATTCGTGTGTTTATGTGCACAATCACAGACGGGCCCAAGTGGATGTGTGAGGCGCTGTGTGTTGTGTAGGTGGAACCTTCTGGAGTGTTGGAGGAAAACCCAAAGGAGGCGATCAGATGACGATATGAGGGCTGTAGCAACAGATTCCTGCGCCTCCCTGAGCCTATTCATCCTCACACAAAGTTCCAGTCAAACCTTCTTTGCTTCATCGCATGTTCTTTCTTCTCACTGTTTTTGTCTTCTCTTTTATGTTGAACTCATCTTCCATTATTATTTTTTAATTATTTTCTTTCTTTGTTTGCCATATGTTATTCAAATACATGTATATATGTTCATTTTATGAAAATTACAGAAGAAATTTACAAAAATGACTATAGTTGTAATTTATATTTTAAAAAAAAATGAAAAAGCAGTGTTCCCTAAAGGAGTGGTTCTGAATCTGGAGGGTACAGTGCCATGGTAGTTGGGACTATGATCTCTTCTATTTGTTTTCTTCTTTGTGATGGCAGTACCTGCAGCCACAAAGGTTGTGGTACAAAATTTGATACCTTATGCTTTTTGTTGATTGAAAATATGGGCACAAGTTTAATGAACCAAAATTAAATAACTTAGCGTTTATATATTTATGAATTGTATTTTCACACTTAAGCAGCATTTGATTTAGATGTTTGCTCATCACCATAATGCCACTTTAGTTTGTGATATGTACAACTTATCCATGCTGCTGATCTCATGCTGCTGACTATCTCATGCTGCTGATTATCCATGCTGCTGACCTCATGTTGGTGATTATGTTATACTGCTGCATTCATTCATACCCATCTACTCACTATAGATTAATGTCTGGGCTGCTGTTTGATATACGTATTGTTTTACATTATTAGTGTTTAGCATATGTCTTAGATATTTTAGTGTACCGTTTAGCATTTGTTTATCGTATACTGTATCTTGGAGTATATCTTAGATCCTTATATATTGTTTCTTTTTATACTTCTATTTTTGGATGTAACTGGGACCCTGAGCACACAATTTTGTTCCACCTCATGTAACACATGTGATGACAGCAATTACATTTTAACTTGCTATTTGGAGTGCACACATTTAGTTACTTCTTTTGTCAATACTTGCTGCTTTTTATTTAGTCATTTGCAATGTTTCAACTTTTGTTTCTTTGAGTTGCTCGTTCCTGTGGAGATGCTGCTGAAGTTGTCTTGCCACATTGTAAACAACCCAGCTGCATCACATCTAGAGATCAGTCTAACTGGGCTGTACCATGTTGTTTATCAGCAGAGGGACACGTTAAAAAATGTAATTTGATTTTTTTACATATTTGTCTGAATAACATTTGTTATAAGCATTTTTTGATCAGTTGTGTTCTGTTGCTAACACTACTTGTAATTTAGTCTAAATGATGCCCCCGTGTCAGAATGGTCTGATCAGCCCCTTTAGAAGTTCGCCTCTTGTCTCAGTCATAAGGTCAGTTGGTGTTTAATTTCCTATGTTGGTGTATTTGTTAATTTTTTATTATGTGAACCCTTTTCATGGGTTTGAACTGCAGTCTTTTGAGGTTTTGTTAATAAATTTGAAAACTTTTTTGGGCAAATCACAATTTCTCTCCTGCTGGTTTATGTGGACCCTGACCGTTCTATTCTTGGGTGATGGGGGTGTTTACAGTATTTTCTGGTGTATAGGTCGCACCTGAGTATAGGTCGCACCATCCAATTATTGCCAAAGAATTGGGAAAAATCCATATATAGGTTGCACCTGAATATAGGTCGCACCTACGTCAAAATGTGGACCGTGTTTAGCTCTGCTGCAAATGTCTGCCACAGGAGCGCACAGCAAGGCTTTTAAGAAGATTAACACTTAAAAACAATTAATTGTTTGATAAAAATTATAGCAAATATGTGTCTGAGCTGAACTTTTCTTTAATAAATGAATAATTTTAGCAGGATAAACACCTAAAAATATATATTTGTTAGCTGACATTATTGTAAGAGTGTGTCTCAGTTTAATTTTTGTTAATACATGATTACAAATCAGCTTATTTTATAAAAAAAAAACATATATAGGTCGCACCTGAGTATGGGTCGCAGGCCATGAAAAAATGATAAAAAGGTGCAACCTATACACCGGAAAATACGGTACTCTATTTGTGGCAATTACACAGATGGGCTGCATGTTTCACTGTGTTGAGTGTTTCTTACTAAAAATTGTGTGGGCTAATATTTATTTTTATCCGAAACGAAACGTAAAATAAAAAGTTTAAAAGCCACTGATCTAAAGGAATGCATATTGCCCGGCACCTTGCCTGTTAAGGTCTCAAAGATCTCACATGATGTGTTTAGAGCTCAGAGTATAAGGTTTGACTATTGAAACAACACCAAATTTAAAGGTATTGTGACATGATTTTGTAAATTTGAATATTTGTCAGAACATATATATCTTATATCATTGAGCTCTGGTCGTTTTTGCATAATAAATTATAAATATATTAAAATTTCATTCCAATTTATGGTAATTTTTTACCATAAATTCTCTGGGACACGCCCCGTGAATTAATGCAAATCTTCATGTGACGTACACGTGGGCACTGGGCATAAGGCGGAGCCTGGCTTGCCCCTTTGTTTGGTGAAAGATCGACTCTTTTTTTTTTTGGTGTAACTTGAAAAATGCTGTCACGTTGTAGCGCATTTGGGTGTTCTAATATCAGCAGTGAACAAGTGAGCCTTCACAAATTCCCAAAAGATGAGAAACTTTGCCTAGAATGGAAGTACAGAGAACTTGTGACCGATGGGTTCCTACTGAGAGTCCTATGTCTGCAGCGACCATCTTACTGCCTATCAGGTACGAGCTGTTGTTTGTTTTTATTTGGGGAGAGTCTATTAATGAGAGTTTTGGATGATTTACTGTTTAAAAAAGATATATGTCAGACGTGAGGTCTATCTGCCGACATCTGCTTGCTAACAGACATTAGCATAGTCCCGAGTCAACACGGAGTGCTATTTAGGTATTTTTAAATTATGTCGGCGCAATCATGTACGATCTGTTGTTTGTTTTTATTTGGGGAGAGTCTATTAATGAGAGTTTTGGATGATTTACTGTTTAAAAAAGATATATGTCAGACGTGAGGTCTATCTGCCGACATCTGCTTGCTAACAGACATTAGCATAGATCCGAGTCAACACGGAGTGCTATTTAGGTATTTTTAAATTATGTCGGCGCAATCAGGTACGATCTGTTGTTTGTTTTTATTTGGGGAGAGTCTATTAATGAGAGTTTTGGATGATTTACTGTTTAAAAAAGATATATGTCAGACGTGAGGTCTATCTGCCGACATCTGCTTGCTAACAGACATTAGCATAGATCCGAGTCAACACGGAGTGCTATTTAGGTATTTTTAAATTATGTCGGCGCAATCAGGTACGATCTGTTGTTTGTTTTTATTTGGGGAGAGTCTATTAATGAGAGTTTTGGATGATTTACTGTCTTAAAATGATAGATCTCAAACGCAATCGGACATGCTCAAAGCCACACTGGAAAAAATGCCCCTCTAAAAATAAGAAAAAAAAATGTAAAATAAGATTTTTTTGCTTGAAATAAGCAAAAAAATCTGCCAATGGAACAAGTGAAAATTCACTTGACAAGATTCTTAAAATAAGACATTTTGTTCAAGTCAAACAAGATATGCGGAATCTTGAAACTAGCTACAAAAATCTAGTTTTGAGCAATATTTTACTACAATTGTGAGCTTTTCTTGTCTTATAATAAGATTCTGATGCTCAAAAGTAGTACACTGGAGAAAAGTCTACTCTGAAAACAAGTTTAAAACAACTTAAAATTAGGTTTTTTTTGGATTGAAATAAGCAAAAAGATCTGGTAACAAGTGAAAACAAGATATGCAGAATCTTGAAACTAGCTACAAAAATCTAGTTTTGAGCAATATTTTACTACAATTGTGAGCTTTTCTTGTCTTATAATAAGATTCTGATGCTCAAAAGTAGTACACTGGAGAAAAGTCTACTCTGAAAACAAGTTTAAAACAACTTAAAATTAGATTTTTTTTTGACTGAAACAAGCAAAAAGATCTTCCAACAAGTGAAAATTGTCTTGACACGATTTCTAAAAATAAGACATTTTATCTTTTTACAAGATAAACAATCTTAAACCTAGCTGCAAAAAATCTCATTCTTAGCAATATTTTACTACAATTGAGCGTGTGATGCTTAAAATTAGTATACATCCCTAAAACTTTTACTCATTTTTAGTTCTACAGATGTTTCAAATGTTTCTCCAACCCGTTATCAAATTTAACCAACAAACGTAATAATACATGTCTTGTCAAAACCTTCAAACATTTTCTGTAATGACAAAAAATGAAAGGTATTCTTTAACTTCAACACATTTATTTTATCACAATGGTTTCAGCAGCAATGCAACAACTACTACTCCCAATTACAACTGTAGTTAACACTTGATTATATTTTTAAAATAATATAAAACACCTTCAACAAAATAAAAACAATTTTTGCTATGAAAAATGGAGAGTATACTACTGGGCACCATGAAAAATGAGGGAGCCACTACAACTTCAAATGTTTAAACATAAAATGTCTTTGGGAAATGTTGTGATAGGCACATCTCCTACCGTGAGCAGGCAGTTGGACGAACACACAATCAGAATTGGACAGGAGAGGGAGAGTTTTCCTGGGGGCTTTGAGGTCCTGTTTTTCCTGAAACACAAAGACATATTTCTGTTGGCATGATGAATCATATTTTAAGATTGTGGAATATAAGCCAGATAAATAAATAAAATAGAGAACCTGTAAAACTATCATGTTAAATATGACGCGGTTGAAAATTTGGGTGCACTAACTGTGCTGGTGAACCAAAAAAAAGTTTAGAAACACCAGTGCAATCAGTGCAAGAAGTTAGTGTAGAACCATGGGAAAAAATGTATCAATTAAAAAAAAAGATTTTGAGTAAGATATTTCCAGCAACCTGCAAAGATTTTGTTTCTTTCCACCTTGAAAACTTTAATATCCAAATACTATGTTAGGTTTATTCTTTAAAAAATAATAACACCAATTTCTCATTAACATTCAAATAATAATGCATTATTGTAATTAAAAAGATAAATTAATCTACATTTCTGGAAATGTTTGAATTATCAGAATAATCCAGGTTATCAATATTATACTTTTGATAACAATTTACCTTTGTCCACGAGAGGAAGACCTCGACCTCCAACGCCGCCTCTGAGAAAGGGACTGTCTTGGCCAGGTCTGACTGATCTGTTTAAAGCATGCAACAGCAAAATTGGTACACATCACATCGTGAGTTAGATGAATTGTTACATCTCTAATTTTGATCATATTTAAATTAAATACCTTTGATCATTAGAAAGAGACTCAGAGGGACTCCTGCTACCATTGCATCCCAAGATTTGAGATTGAGTGCTTGAAGGGATGTCCATCGGGGTTCTTTCTGCATTTTAGAGGGTTTAAACATAAGTGTTAATATGTCAAAAATGTAAATTACTTTACACAAGGTTTCCAAGTACCCCAAGATGATAGTTGTGCAATATTTACCTGACTGTGCATTCATCCTTTTAGGAGGAGTTGGAAGAGCAAAGTCATCTATAATAAAACAGTCAACAGTAAAAAATAAATTAAAATAAAAGTGATTTTACATCTATAGTAAGTAATTAGCCTGTTACTGATATGGTGGTGATTGAAATACTACATAGATTTGTTCTTAAAAAAAGAAATAAAAGTTACATGGATTAGCTTATTATGTGCAGGATGTGGCTTATTTTTATTGTGAAATATGTAACAAAAAGTGTAAGTGACTTAGCTGTGCGTTTGCAGTAAGAACAATTGCATACCTCCAATGATTCTAGAATTGTCAGCCCACCTTGTGTGACATGACCCACCACCAAGGTATAACTATCCTCTTTTGATGTGGTATACCCCCAAATTAATCAGTGGTGAAAATTTTTTTAACATACCCTCACAAGGAAAAACATTTCTAGACTTCTTGGTAGCTTTTTGACCTAAAATAAATAAAAAAATATACATGCTGTAAGACAGTAGTCATATTTTGAACAAACTATACCTGTGAAGGAAATTTTGTGACCGATTGTCAGATGCAGTTTTGTATTTCATACCTTTTGATCATTGCAGCCCTAACGTTAAAACAGAGAATTGGTGTGTCTTATCATACGAGGCCTTTCCGTGTGCATAACAAAGTTGGTTACGTTCTAATGTCTGATGCAAACGGTACCACCTTCAGGTTGATTCATCATTATTGCAGAAGAGGTTTTCTGGGAGTTCTTGAGTTTGCAGCTCTGAGAGAGCCTGGGACAGCTTAGGCTCGGTTTTGTCTTGCTTTTCCGATAAGGCCAAGGTTTTTTACTCTGAGGCCTGATGCTGCCTGGCTTTGGCTCACTGTTTGGCTTTGCAGTTCCACAAATTAATGCAACAATAAACGGCTCTAACTTTTTCACACTGCAGAGAATGGGCAAAATTTGTACATTTGATGATTTAAATAATGGTACACCATCTACATTGAAATTTAGCTGTATCTCATTTTCTGTTGAAAAAAAAATTGGGATAATGTGAGCACATTTTCAGAAGTCCTGTCTCCACACCAAAGTTTTGATACTTTGCATTTCACTTTCTATTTCTCTCCTACATTTTTTTTCTTTTTTCTGTTGTTTGTTGTTTAAGGAAATTCTACCATTGCTGTTCATCATTCTTTAGTTTGTAGCAGGTCGCTTTTGTAAATGAGCCCTCGAGGCTCAATGAGATTTACCTGACTAAATAAAGGTTGAATGAATGAAAAAGTAGAGGAACTGGCCACCACATAGATCTGTGACGTCTATTTCACTGGGATTTCCTAACAGGGAACTGGCATCTTTTGGTAGCCGGTGTCCATGGATGGCTGGGTTAGGTTTGGAGACAACTCACCACTGAAGGCGACTTGGATCGTGTTTTTCCAAATCTGTGGAAAAGAGCAAGGAGAGGAATGTGAAATCTCAACCTTATTTTAAAAGTTTGTGGATGGAAAGTATGTCAATATACCACCAACAGAGACATTGAACATTCTTGTTTAGACAAATACCCATGAAGCAGGTGTGTTTGGGGCCTCTGCACATTCTCCATCAGCAGTAGATTAATACCCCTCTGCTTAGTTCATGTAACATTAACATTTATCTTTGTGTGACCACAGCCAATGCTGACAGATATAAGAGGGGGAAATGTTTTTTTTTAAGCACATGATTAAAAAAAGTCATTAATGATGGGCAGTACATGTATAGGGGATAATTAAGTTTTATCGTTTAATGTTAAACATATTTCTGAGACATTTTAGGCTTAGTGGCTGAAGAGTTATGACACTGTTTTATACACCGTTTACTGATTTTATATGCTCAGGAAATGTTACTGTTTAGTTAGCTTAGGAGCCCATTTTTCATATAATCATAACTTAATCAAGTAGTTTCTCTTCATCCAGTGCAGGTAACATAGTTACTGCCGCTGGTCCACAGACAACAATACATTGTGCTCGATAACCAGAACACATCACACATAATATATATACTACTATGATAGACTACATTATTACTTAAAGGCTAATACACTTAGAGTTCACATCTAGAAAACAGTTTTACTGATTTAAGACTCTGCTCGCACATCCATCTACAGAGATAACGCACACCAGAACACCATATCTTAGTCAGAAGAGAGGCCACTGTATGCATATAAATGTATTTTATGTCTGTACGCTGATTAATCATTATGCCTGTCATAATAAATTCTTTTTTATACAAATACTCTCTCTCTCCTTTTGAGCACCTCTCTAAGAGTTTAGGACTCTTCATGGCCTAACAGAGCAGACAAAAACATTAAACTCCAGCTCTTTTTTTTCCAACCACCTCATTTAGCATACCATCACAACAGTCCAGTGTTAGCGCGGGTTAGCTAGCTAGCTAGCCCGCGCTAACACTGCTAGCCCCCTACATGCGTTCGCTCCTGTCCGACCTCCGCAGCAAATACGCACTCATTTTAATCAATGAGACTGTTACTGGCTCCGCACGGCTACTGTGTAGCTAGCTCGGACGGTAGCTTGCAGTCCGAGCTAGCTATCTCGAAAAAATCGGCTCGAAATGTACAGCTCGAAAATATCGGCACAGCTAGTAAGCCGTTGGTAAATTCTGCTGTTGACTGTACGCCCCAAAATAATCGTTCAAAGTTTGTCACGGGTTTATTAACTAATGTGATTTACAAAACTTTACTTACTGTTGTTGCTGAGCCCGCGCAAAGAAGATTACGAATTACTTCACGCATGCGCACACCGTTCTTCTTCTTCTTCTTCTTCATGGGGTTTAATGGCGGTTGGCAAAACACTTTAGGTGTGCATTACCGCCACCACTGGTATGGAGTGTGGTTCTTCATGGGATAATTCTATGTGTACGCCTGATTAAACTATATGTATTTCAAATTCTATTAAACAACTTTGTTTTCTTAAAATATCTAATTATAATTTGGATATGTTTACTCTCTAAGTTATGTTGTAGTGCAGCTATTATGTTAAACTTTTCTTTTATCTCTTCAAATTCTCTCTTCATATATTCACGGTCTTGATCATAGTTTTGACATTCCTGTAGAACATGTTGCAATGTTTCATCTTGTCCACAGTGCTCACATTTGCCTGTATTGTGTTTCTTTATTTGAAATAATGAATAATTAAGTCCTGTGTGTTCAAATCTTAGTCTTGTTATTAATCTTTCCTCTTTTCTGCTCCTTCTTCCAGTTCGTGTTTCACCTACTGTCATTTTGATCCCATAAAACCATCTTCCTTTACTTTCTTCATCCCATCTTTTCTGCCATTCTTTCTTCAGTCTTTGTTTAATGATACTTTTTGCCTCTGATTTACTTGTTTTTACTGTGAAGTTGATCTGAGTTTGAGTTGCCTTCTTTGCCATATCTGCTGTCTCATTTCCTTTTATCCCAATGTGTGCTGGTACCCATAAAAATGTTATTGTTAATCCCATTCTTTGTGTACTAAATAACTAATAACTAAGGAGTGCCAGTGCCAAGGAGTGCGAAGGAGTGCCAAGGTGTGGGAAGGTGTGGGAAGATGTGGGAAGGAGTGCGAAGGAGTGCAAAGGTGTGGGAAGGTGTGGGAAGGAGTGCGAAGGATCCCTTTTTTACTATATTTTTTCCCCTTGTCCCAAACGTAGAAAAATATGTTTATAGTAAATGGAGCTTATTTATGTAGCGTTTTCCAGCCCCCTATGAGGGGCCCCAAAGCTCTTTACAATACCAACCATCCACCCATTCATACACACATTCATACACCGGTAGCGGCAGACCCATGCAAGGCGCCATCCAGTCCTACCGGGAGCAACTCGGGGTTAAGTGTCTTGCCCGGGGACACAACGACACATGGGGAACCAGGATTCGAACCTCCAACCTTCCGATTGGGGACGACTGCCATTACCACTACGCCACGGCCGCCCCACGGCCGCTTAATCTCTCCTAACCACATTTATTTTATTAAACTCAATTATATGTTAAATTATATGTTAAAATAAATATGTGAAATGAACCTGCATTATTTGTCTATTTAATATAAACTGCACAGTAGGTATGTTTATGTAGTATTCAGCCTTGGAAAAAAATACAATGTAGAAAATGTTAATGAACTATTGGTTTAAAGAAATTGTATTAGGACAATGGAGTCTGTTCAAAGTTAAACAGAACCTGTATAAAAAATAGAATGATTAATACTTTGAGTGGGCATGCTGATCAAAGAAACAGATTTGTCTAAATTCAAGTTAGTTTGTTATCTTGAAACAAGATTTTTCACATTTTACAAACCTCACGACAACTGCAAATGTTAATGAAATGTCAAAAAAGCTTGTTTCAAATAAGAAATGACTCAAAACAAGATATTTTCAAGACTTTTTGCCTTATCAAGATTTTCAAGATGCATTGTCTCAAAACAAGTTGTTATGTCTTACTTAGAAATATGTTTTTGACTTATATTAAGTGTGATAAGAGGTTTTGACTTGAAATTAGAAAATTTGACTTGGTAAGATTTTACGTTTTTGCAGTGAACCTATTCCATCTCTAGGACTGACCGGCCTGAGATGGGCCTGCTGTGGGTCTCTGCCGCTGCTCTCCGTCGTAAGCTGGTCTTTTCTGCGGGGGGCGGCATGTGGCTGAGCGGTGTTGCGGCTGTTGCA
>JBBPBX010014817.1:20127-50349 GCA_038048925.1 Garcialebias charrua | reverse complement strand
AGATGAGAAGGGCCAAGGAGCCACTGTAGACACGAAGACCACTGTTGTAACGGGGACCCCCGAAGAGTCGAGGACCCCTGCAGTGGAGCCCCCCGGCGAAATGAGGACTTCCAGCAGAGTGAGGACCTCTGGTGGTGTGAGGACCTCATGAGTGAAGACCCCCAGAGGAGTGGAGACCACCGGTGGAACGAGGACCCTTGGTCAGGCGAGGACCTCCGATGGAGGAGCGAGGCCCACTGACGGCGGAATGAGGACCTCTGAGACGAAGACCCCCCGACGGAACGAAGACCTTCGATGAGGCGAGGCCCTATGGAGAAGCGAAGACCTTCGACGAGATGAGAACCTCTGGAGAAGCGAAGACCCCCGGTGAAACGAAGACCTTCGACGAGGCGAGGACCTTTGGAGGAGCGAGGACCCCCGATGGAACAAGGACCTCTTTGGTGAAGACCTCCAGAGGAGTGGAGACCTCTGAAGGAATGATGACCTCTTTGGTGAAGACCCCCAGCGAAGCGAGGACGTCCGATGAAGCGAGGACCAATTCGGTGGGGACCTCCGATGAAGTGAGGACCCCAGATGGAGCAGTGAGGGGCTCTGGAGCGAAGACCCCTGATGAGACGAGGACCACTTCGGTGGGGACCTCCCATGAAGTAAGGACCCCAGATGGAGCAGTGAGGAACTCAGGTCCCAGGACCACCTCGGGACCAGTGTCTGTGGAAACAAAGAGAGAGCTATAGAGACACTGCTTCCGATGGACCTGGTGGGTCAGGAACTGGTGCAAGACCCAGCCCTGGTGCTGGTGTAGGAGCCAGCTTCGGTGCTGAAACAGCAGGAGCCAGTCTTGGTGCTGGAACAGCAGGAGCCAGTCTGGCACCGGAGGGGCCAGTCTTGGTGCTGGCACCGGAGGCGCCAGCCTGGGAGCTGGCGCAGGAGGCACCAGCCTAGGTGCTGAAACTGTGTCCAACCTTGGAGCTGCTGGGGCCAGAGCCGGACCTAATGCAACTGATGCTGAACTCGGCTGTGAGGCAGATGGTGAGTTGAGAGGATCCTCAAGCTGAGCAGCTGGAGTGAAGCCAGGCCAGGCTGAGAAGCTGCTGCTGAGCTGACAGGTGAAACTGCTGCTGAGCTGACATGT
This sequence comes from Garcialebias charrua, assembly GCA_038048925.1. NCBI lineage: Eukaryota > Metazoa > Chordata > Actinopteri > Cyprinodontiformes > Rivulidae > Garcialebias > Garcialebias charrua. Next base: position 49,217 of record JBBPBX010014817.1, on the reverse strand, counting down.
GAAACTGCTGCTGAGCTGACAGGAGAATCTGTTGCTGCTGATGCTGAGCTGACAGGTGGAACTGCTGCTACTGAGCTGACAGGTGAAACTGTTGTTGCTGAGCTGACAGGTGAAACTGTTGCTGAGCTGACAGGTGAAACTGTTGCTGAGCTGACAGGTGAAACTGTTGCTGAGCTGACAGGTGAAACTGTTGCTGAGCTGACAGGAGAAACTGTTGCTGAGCTGACAGGTGAAACTGTTGCTGAGCTGACAGGTGAAACTGCTGCTGAGCTGACAGGTGAAACTGTTGCTGAGCTGACAGGTGAAACTGTTGCTGAGCTGACAGGTGAAACTGTTGCTGAGCTGACAGGTGAAACTGTTGCTGAGCTGACAGGAGAAACTGTTGCTGAGCTGACAGGAGAAACTGTTGCTGAGCTGACAGGTGAAACTGTTGCTGAGCTGACAGGTGAAACTGTTGCTGAGCTGACAGGTGAAACTGTTGCAGAAACTGTTGCTGAGCTGACAGGTGAAACTGTTGCTGAGCTGACAGGTGAAACTGTTGCTGAGCTGACAGGTGAAACTGTTGCTGAGCTGACAGGTGAAACTGCTGCTGAGCTGACAGGAGAAACTGTTGCTGAGCTGACAGGTGAAACTGTTGCTGCTGAGCTGACAGGTGAAACTGCTGCTGAGCTGACAGGTGAAACTGTTGCTGAGCTGACAGGAGAAACTGTTGCTGAGCTGACAGGAGAAACTGTTGCTGAGCTGACAGGAGAAACTGTTGCTGAGCTGACAGGAGAAACTGTTGCTGAGCTGACAGGTGAAACTGTTGCTGAGCTGACAGGTGAAACTGTTGCTGAGCTGACAGGTGAAACTGTTGCTGAGTCAACAGGTGAAACTGTTGCTGAGTCAACAGGTGAAACTGTTGCTGAGCTGACAGGTGAAACTGTTGCTGAGCTGACAGGTGAAACTGTTGCTGAGCTGACAGGTGAAACTGTTGCTGAGTCAACAGGTGAAACTGTTGCTGAGCTGACAGGTGAAACTGTTGCTGAACTGACAGGTGAAACTGTTGCTGAGCTTACAGGTGAAACTGCTGTTGCTGAGTCAACAGGTGAAACTGCTGTTGCTGAGTCGACAGTTAGTTTCTTAGTTAGTTCTCGATGTTATTACTGTTTTTCTGTTTCATTTGTTGTTGGATGTAACTGGGACCTCGTGTACATAATCTCGTTTTCATCTCATGTACCACATGTGGTGCAAATGACAATAAAGACTCTCTGACTCTCTGACTCTCTGACTCTGACAGGTGAAACTGCTGTTGCTGAGCTGACAGGAGAAACTGTTACTGAGCTGACAGGTGAAACTGTTGCTGCTGATGCTGAGCTGACAGGTGAAACTGTTGCTGAGCTGACAGGTGAAACTGCTGCTGAGCTGACAGGTGAAACTGTTGCTGAGCTGACAGGTGAAACTGTTGCTGAGCTGACAGGAGGAAACTGTTGCTGAGCTGACAGGAGAAACTGTTGCTGAGCTGACAGGATAAACTGTTGTTGCTGAGCTGACAGGTGAAACTGTTGCTACTGCTGCTGCTGAGCTGACAGGTGAAACTGCTGCTGAGCTGACAGGTGAAACTGTTGCTGCTGATGGGGAGCTATGATCTGCTGGTGTTGAGCTGGGAGGCAAACCTGGCTGATCACGAGCGAGCAGCAGTGAACGCAGCACACGCTGCTCTCTCCACGCCTGCTCGAACGACTGCCACGCCTCCGGCGAGCAGTCCTTGTTGTCAGCACCAGTGTACGAGGAAATGATTCCCTCTGCAGTGACCAGTCTGTCCCACAAACCACTGGAGCTGCAGACGTCCACCCCCCTCACGGCAGGTGCGTCGGCGCGTGCAGCTTCCTCCTGCAGCAAAGTCCTCTCCAGAGGTCCGTCAGAGCCTTTGCCTGCCGGACCGGCACAAGGGCTGAGACACGTCCCCCCTTCCTTTGAAATTCTCCCCAAGTTCTCTGACAGCCGGCGAGGAGAGTTTGAAGGTGGGCTGGGCAGGGACCCAAAAACGTCCAGTCGTTTAGTCCAGTGTTTTCTCCGGCGGCGAGGTGAACTGAGAGCCAGACCTGTCCAGAACTCCTCTTGTTCTGACTCCATGTCTGAATCGGACCATATTGAGCCGAGTCTCGGTGTGTAGGAGGAAGCCGGCCAAAAGGCTGCACGGCCACCTCTGGACCTCCTTTCTTCCTCCTCGACCAAGAGCGGAGAAGAGAGAACCTCCACCCCGAGGCTGTGGTCCCTCCGGAATGCTTCAAACCGGAACCCGTTCATGTAGATGATGGGCGGCTCGTCCAGACCTGGGGCCGCTCCCTTCAGCCGCTGAGCGGGTCCGTTGTTCTGCCTGCGGTTCTTGCGTCTCGCGGGTCGGGTCATAATGTCACGATTTGGTGTCGGTGAAGCGAGCAAAAACCCAGAGTGCAGGCAGGACTCAGAAGCAATGTAAAAATTGTTACGTGGGCACACTTTTTTCAGTCTTTTGTTTGTTATTTTTATTTTTGGCACCTTTTTGACGGTTCACTGGTGAAGGGGGCGGGGCTCAGCCACACAAGTGGTTTTAGCTGAGCTGGCAGCACACCTGAGGGGGATGAGAAGATTGATTGACTGCAGAGATGGATTGATGGAGTAGCATGTGTTGGGAGCAGCTGTGAGGCTTTTGGGCTGTGGGAGCTGCTATGTGACGACGTGTAAAAGAAGGAAATAAAATTTGAGACGGTGCGGGTGGACTCTGGGGGAACAGAGTCCTCACCTCGGGCTGATCACCCAGAGGGGGGCGTCGGATGTTTTGGCCGGGAGGAAGAGGAAAAGTTTGTCCTGGATGAACGGCTGGACGCAGTAATGTACCGGGGAGTTTACACGCCTGCTGGCCGGGAGGAACAGGGTTTGTCCTGATGAACCGGCTGGACAGTGGGGAGTTTACACGCCTACAGAAATCAACCACCTACAGAAAAATCACAAGTGGTGCGTTTTTAAGAAAAGAGAAAAACTATAAAGAAAAGCAACAACAACAATTAATGAACAGATCATCTGACGGATGAAGCACCGTGCGGGCTCGCCCCTTTAAAGATGTCAGCTGGTGGAGAAACTCTGATCGGACATCTTGAGGTAAGCCCCAAACCTCACTCTGTGTTCTGTCAGGTGCCTGTTTAGTTTCTTTCTTTTCTTTTTTTCTTATCACACACTTTTAGTTGCGACCACTACTCTCCATTAAGCAGTGATAAGATAAGAGCGAGCTGGGGAGGGAAGTGGTTTCGTAACAAAATAATAAATACTACTGAAAGCAAAAAGCTGACGGTGCAGCTACAGGTAAATGATTCACGGCTCCACCAGACATCAGGGAAAAACAGAACTATGACCCGACAATTGCAAAGACCTGAATCCTAACTTAAATACAGACCAAAGTAATTAACTAAACACAAAACACCTGTGGGACAGGAGGTGCAGGGAAGAGAGAGAGCCAACAGAGGAAGAGTGAGTAACAACATGAAAAAACACGACAGGAGCAGAGCCTGTCACCTTACAGTTCTTTTATTTGGTTCAATCTTCATTTTTTTGCTAATATTTTAAAATGAGCATGGAAGACTTACTGACATGAAAATATCAGCCAGGTTATCACAATAATCAATCTTTTACCAGTCTGAATAGGTTTTGTATATATAATCTGTTTTCCATCCATCCATCCATTATCTTTACCCGCTTCTTCCATTTGGGTCACGGGGGTCGCCGGTGCCCATGTCCAGCAATCACTATGCGAGGGGCGGGGCGGGGTACACCCTGGGCGGGTCACAAGTCCATCACAGGGCCACATAGAGACAAACAACCATTCACACTCTCACTCACACCTAGGGACAATTTAGAATTATCAATCAGCCTAACATGCATGTTTTTGGACTGTGGGAAGAAACCAGAGTACCCGGAGAAAACCCACGCATGCAAGGAGAGAACATGCAAACTCCACCCAGAAAGGCCCCTGGACCGAGATTTGAACCAGGGACCTGCTCGCTGAGAGGCAGCAGCTCTACCAGTTGCTCTACCGTGCTGCCGTAATCTGTTTTCATCAAGTCTAATTTCTTTTTATTGAACACATTAAAGGTCCACTGACATCATCTTACAAATTTGCATGAAATGATAGAAGATATACATATTTTATCATTCCACTATGTTCGTTTTTGCAAACAAAATGATAAATTAATGAAAATTCCTTCCAAACTGAGTCTAAAATTAAAAACCGCTTTTCTCTCTGAAAATTCCGACTACAAGTGAATGCAACATTTGTGACGTAGGAAGGAGAACGTCTTTAGAATGCCCCATATAAATATTCATGGCGAACAAGAAATAAAACAACAAAATTATCAATCTAAGTTAAGATTTGAGCTATTTGTCTTCAGTTTTGGAAGCAGGAAGTTAGATGAGCAGAAACAGCAGGTTCTAATTTAGGTCTGCACCCGTATGTATTTGACTCTTACCTGTTCAGGAAACATGGAGCTCAGTCCGGGGGGAGCAGCTTTATTTATTCCATTTTTGACGAAGGTCTTACATCTTTTGGGAAAGTGAAAAGGCTCACTTGTTCACTGATGATATTAGAACACCCAAATGCGACACACCGAACCGGCATTTTTTAAGTTTTACCAAAAAAAAGGCGATCTGGCTGAGAATGAATATGCGTTAATGGCAGACGAAGACTGAAGGTCCTGGGGCCTCATGTATCAACCATGCGTGCGCACAAAAACATTGCGCACGTCACTTTCCACGCAAAGTGGCGTATGTATCAAATCTGATATGAACGGGAATATCTGCGCTTCCACGTACAAATCCACGGCTGCTCCCCTTGCGTACGCACGTTTCTGTGGTTATTGTTCCTTTGGCGACACTTACAGGTGATCTGTGAAACTGTGTCCATGATATGAAAACAATCATAAATCCCACCAAACACACATGATTAACGATTATTACATCCACATGGACGCAATTAGATGAGTGGATATAAAAGCATGCGCCAGATAGTGGCAACAATATTGACAACAATGAGATGTAATTTCTTTAAATAAGAAGTTAACCAAGCTGTATTAACACGCCTACGTTTAGGTCAGTGGGTAAAGCGCTTGCCTTTAGTTCCAAAGGTCGTGAGATCGACTCCCGCATGGTACAACGTTTTTCTTTTTCTTTTCGTTCCAGATTGAAATACACATGAAAACTATTTACAAAACAATAAATCGTCTGCTTCCTTTCATTTCATGTATTGTTCTATTTCTTGTTGTTTCATTCAATAGTTTTCCTGTGGTCTTTAAATCCGGAATGAAAAAAAAAACATTGTACCAAGCGGGAGTCGATCTCACGACCTTTGGGACGAAGGGCGGGCGCGTTCGCCACTAAGCTATACAGGCATGTTAGATCAGCTTGGTCAACTTCTTATTTAAAAGTGGATGGTTTGTTTTGCACTGTGCGTGCCGAATGAAGCCTTTTTCCGTGCTTCTCTGCCTCACTCAGAAGTGATTTCTGTTCACAGTCCGTGAAGTTCCTCTTTTTTCCACGTTCCGACATGATTTGCAATGGAGCAGAGACGACATTCCTGTCGTGCATGGCATATTTGAATGACTTTGCATATTCATACGGAGGCGTGTCAAGGGCGGAGTCGGCCACTCTCTCATGTGCGCTGAATTCCACGTTGATTGTGTTGTACATAAGGAATGTGCGTGGATTCCGGTGTACGCACAGTTTGATAAATCTGGATTTTTTTGTGCGTGGACACTTTTCTGGATTTGTCCGTACGTTACTTTTCAGTAAGAAATCTACGCAAGTCTTTGTACATGAGGCCTCTGCTTCCTACGTCACAAATGTTGCATTCGCTTGTAGTCGGAATTTTCAGAGAGAAAAGCTGTTTTTAATTTTAGACTCAGTTTGGAAGGAATTTTCATTATTTTATCATTTTGTTTGCAAAAACGAACATAGTTGAATGATAAAATATATATATCTTCTATCATTTCATGCAAATTTGTAAGATTATGTCAGTGGACCTTTAACTTGTCAACATTTAGGCCAGTTTACTTTTTCTCTCTTGTAATATTCAAAGAGTGATGCTGGGGGTGCACTCTATGACAGGAGAAGAAAAAGAATACAGACAAGTCCGACTCGTGACGAGACTCTGGATAAAAATATTCTCACTTATGTTACTTGCTCAAAAGGCAGGAGAGGATTTTTAACGGTTATTTACTTGCAAGGTCAGATTTTCAGAACAGGTTACACAAATATATATAAATGCACAAACATGAAGACCAGTTACAAGAATCTGCACTGAGCTGCTTTCTCAGCTTGCTTTTATACCCTTATCACTTCAGCTGAGTTCACAGGACTTGGTAGTGTCCTTGGTTGCATGCTGCAGCCTCACTCAGCTCCTCATCCAGCTATCTCTGCTAACCCAAACATATGGTTCATGGGCAGAGAGAAGATTTTCTACCATAGTAACAAAAACATCCATAACCTTTGACCTTCTTTAGTTTGTAGACAGGTCCCTCTTGTAAATGAGTCCTCGAGGCTCAATGAGATTAACCTGACTAAATAAAGGTTGAATGAATGAAAAATCAACAATTTCCAGACAATGTACTTTTTTTATTTCAGCTTGATGAGCAAGTGAAGGGAACCAAGTGGGTCAGTGCACTCAAGCTGAATGATGTCGTTAAAAATCCAGAAAGTGGATCCACCTCTGGTGGCTGGATGGGGAACAACAGATTAAGGGATGTCAGATGTTCTGATGTCTGTCAACATGACGGTGATCGACAGAGAAAAGTGCAGATCTCCTCAACATTATGCCAAAGTCAGTGTTATCTTCTACGACAACATGATCTGTGCTGGTTCAGATGGTGAGGTTGCAGACACCTGCCAAGTAAGTGCAACTCACTGCCTTTTATTTTAATGTTAAATGAAATGATTGTTTAAAAATGACCTACTTTTGTTTTATTTAATCTCCAGGGGGATTCAGGAGTTCCAATAATGTGCGATGGAGCTCTGGTTGGAGTCACTTCTTTTGGAGCAAAATGTGGACAAAAAGACAAGCCTGGGGTGTACGCTTTACTCACAACAACCCACATCGACTGGATGAAGGTTATAATGAGGACAGCTGAAATGTAATGAAGCTATTACTCTAAACGATGTCTCTTGTTTTCACTTGTTCTGCTTTTCTTTGCTTTTATCAATACAAAACGGCATTACTGAATATTGTGAACATATTTTTGTATTTTTCTGGTTGAGTTTATGTAACAAAACAGCTTAATTAAGATTGCAATCCAACAATGACATTAATGGAAGACATTTGTTGCTTGACTGGTGTGACTCAAACTAAACTGCACTGTTTTCTTGACACATTTGCCAAAATGTTTGTTCAAAATCTTCAGAATGCAAAAACTCTTTTTCTTTCTCCTTGTATTGATCTGGTTTTCCAACTTACAGGTTACAAAATTAAGAAATAACAATTTTACAATATATCATACTAACATCAAAATCACTAAACACCAAATAAGTCGGGAAGCACAAACTTTAATATGAAATACTGACATTTCTAATAAACACAACCATCAGAAATGGCATTGGACCACTTTCTGGAAAGAGCATTTCTTCAAAAAAAATAATAAAATAAAATAAAATAAACAAATAAATTGAGATGTAATTTCCTTTTTAAATGTTCCCATCTGATCGCTCTCAACAATATTGTGAGCTTCATCTTGTACACTAAACTAAAATACCCTCCTCTGCACAGCCGCTGAATAGAAAGGTCTTGATCAGTTCTTGTAAATGTCACCACAACATTCAGAATTACCGTCTGTATCAGGTGTCATGTCATGAATACATCCTTTTTGCTGACTCGTGCATTTCCATGGTCAGACCACATCCTTTGAGTAAAACACATAAAGGGGAGACCATCAAGACGGGGGACGCACTCATCACCAGATCAAAGACAGAGATACAAGGAGATGTTCTCTCTGAGGGGCTTCGTTGCTTTCATCGCCTGGACCTTTCTCCTCATTGTAGACTCAAGTGAGTAACATTTATTTAAGTGTAGTCTCTTTATTTTAGTAACTATTACTGTCCCTGACATGAATTTTAAAGATATTTGTATAATTTTTGTGTTAGGTCATGGTTCTGAGATTATCAATGGGATAGAAGTGCAGCCTCATTCGATGCCCTACATGGCTCTGCTGGAGACAGACGAACCGGCCTGCGGAGGGATTTTAATTGACCCAAAATGGGTCCTGACTGCTGCACACTGCGAGGAGTAGGAACCATGCTCGTCTTATGCAATACATTTGATGTGAACTTCCAATGAAAGAAAAGATGCTACTCAAACTAAATGTCACTCGCTTGAAGAAACCACAGAAACCACCAAGCTTCAGAGAGGGTTTGCTCTTAGTGTCTGAACATTAAGTGTCAGTTCACAGCTGTGCAACAGCATCAAACCATAGAGTTGTGTTGAAAAAAAGAGGAAAGCACAGTTCAAAGCTTATTTATGCGTTTATGTGTTTTATTTGCATGCATTGTCAAATGTTCTTTTTTTTAATTATTATTATTTTATTCATTGTGCCTAAAATAATATTAGAATATGCATCAAACTTCAGGACACAGAAACCTCTTCCATCAGGTGTTGGGATGTATGGTTTAAAAAAAAAAAAAATCACAAGACAAACTTAACCAACAGGGTGTGTTTCTGTTTTTGCAGTATTACGACGGCGCTGCTGGGGGTGCACTCCATCAAAGGAAAGATAAAGGAAAAACAAACCAGGCAGGTCCTAAATGTGAAGACACAAGTTCGTCATCCCGACTATGACGAGAATGAAAAGGTCAACGACCTCATGTTGCTCAAGGTAAGGTGAGGCAAAGCTTAATGCATTTTAAGGAATCATGTTGATAAAGTAAAAAATATAAATACGGTATCGTATATATAATTATTCTCCTTTACAAATAAAATTTTATGGGACAAAGCTTGCTGTTGGTAGTAGCTCTTTACAGGTGAATCAGCTGTAATTTGCTTTAAAAAGGTTAAAATATCTACATGTACTTGTTTCCAGTCACGGTGGTCTGTGCCACTTTATTGTGTGTGATACTTTTTAAAAAGCTGTTTTAAAAAGTTTTTTTCTTTTTTTTTGCCGTACAGTCAATCCATTGACAATGGTCCTTTTATAAATTATATTTTCAGCTTGACAAGCCAGCAAAACAAACCAAGTGGGTCAAAGTTCTCAAGCTGAGTAATGTTATCAAAGAACCAGCAGATAAATCCACCTGTCTGGTGGCTGGATGGGGCGAAACAAACAAAAACAAAAATGAAGATTACAAAATGTCAGATGTCCTGATGTCTGTCAACGTGACCGTGATCAACAGAAAAAAGTGCAACTCTCCTCAATATTATAACTCCGACCCAGTTATCACGGAGAGCATGATCTGTGCTGGTTCAGACGGGAAAAAAGATGCTGATACCTGCGCTGTAAGTGGGACCAACAGACTTTTTTTTAATGTTTAACGATATTTGAAAAATGACCCACATGTGTTTGTCCTTTCTGCAGGGGGATTCAGGGGGGCCATTCATGTGTAACGGAGCTCTGGTTGGAGTCACATCGTTTGGAGGAGAACGTTGTGGAGTAAAGGACCAGCCTGGAGTGTACTCTTTTCTTGCACCGGACCAGCTCAACTGGATCAAGAAGGTAATGAAGAAAGCTGAAATAGAATGAGCTCTTTTTTTAAATAAAGCTGTTTAACGTTCTTAACCATTTCTTGTTTTTGTAATCGTTTTCTTTAACCTTCACTTTGTTTTAGAAGATCTATATTTAACTAGGTGGCAAAATTTAAAAAGGCCATTTCAGTGTAATTTTGTAAGGAAGAGCAGCTGTTTGTGTCAATATTAACAACTGCGATTCCAAAAGGGTTTGGACATTGAAAACAATGCATGTAAATGCAAACAAATGAAAACAAAAGCAGAATGAAATGATCTGAAAATCTCATAAACATATATTTTATTTGCACAGACGTTCATTGTTCTTTTTGGCAGCATTTTGTCAACAACTCAGAAAATTACATGAAAAGGGCATTTTGGAGAGGCTGGATCTCAAAAGTAAAAATGGGCAAAAGCTCCGTCTGGAAAAACTGCCTTAAGCTAATGGAATCCATCCATCCATCCATCCATCCATCCCCATCTATTATCTTTTACCTGCTTATTCCTTTGCGAGTCGCGGGGGTCACTAGTGGAATTATTTCAGAATAATGTTTCTCATGAAAAAAATGGGAAGGCATTGAATGTCCCATCTACAGTTCATAATGTTATTAAAATATTTCAAGAATCCAGAGAAATCTCTGAGCTGACAGGCTGATCCTGTTCTGGACATCACTGTATGGGCTCAGGAACATTTTCACAAGGTGGCACAAAGGCTTAGTGGTTAGCACTGTTGCCTCACGGTAAGAAGGTCGTGGGTTCAATGCTTTGATTGGACCTGAGAACTTTCTGTATGGAGTTTGTACGTTCTCCTCATGTTTGCCACGTGTTTGCATGACGTTTTCCTCAGGTTTCACGATCCAAAACCATACCTGTTAGGTTTCATTCAGGTCCAGGTTAGATTACCTTTGGAGATCTGTGATCGCAGTGGGATTCACCAGGTTAAATGCGGGTAAATAAATAAATAATCACTGTCTGTAAACACAGTTCTTTGTGACATCATCAAATAATAATAATAATAATAATGAATTCAATTTATAACGCACTTTTCATTAATGAAAATCTCAAAGTGCTACAAGGTGCAACAGAATTAAATGTCAATAAAACAAGTAAAAAACAAGTAAAATCAATAACAATATCAACTAAGATCAAAAGTAGAATCATGAGGAGGTAGAGTATGCTCGGTCGAAAAGAAAGGTCTTCAAGCCGCTCTTAAAGTCAACCACAGACTGTGGGGCTCTCAGACAGTCAGGAAGAGAGTTCCACAGGCGGGGGGCAGCCACACTGAAAGCCCGGTCTCCCATGGTCCTTAATTTGGTTCTCGGAATGTGAAGGAGATTACTGTTCTGTGACCGCAGCGACCGGGTGGATGAGTATGGAATAAGAATATCCTTCAGATAATCTGGTGAAGTTCCGTGTAAGCATTGATGTGTAATGAGAGCAGTTTTGTACTGAATTCTGTAGGCGACAGGAAGCCAATGAAGGTTATGGAGAATGGGCGTAATATGTTCAAATTTACGAACTCTCAACAAGATCCTTGCTGCACTGTTTTGAATATATTGAAGTTTCTGAAGGTTTTTGCCAGGGATTCCAATAAACAGGGAGTTGCAGTAGTCGAGCCTGGAGGAGACAAAAGCATGGACGAGCTTCTCAGCATCGGAAAAAGTTAGGGATGGGCGAAGTCTGGAGATGTTTCGAAGATGGAAGAAGCAAGTTTTAAACAGATGCTTAATGTGATTTTCAAATGTAAGATTGGAGTCCATTTTTATTCCAAGATTAGTAACAGAGGTGGAGAGGGGGATGTCTTGTCCAGAAAAGGAAAGTGTTGTTATAGGAGATGTTTGTACCTGGTGAGGGGTGCCAATCAGTATGGCCTCAGTCTTGGAGCAGTTTAATTGAAGAAAGTTCTGATTCATCCATGCCCTAATTGCCTCCAGGCAGGCAGAGAGGGCAAATGCTGATAAAGCTCCGTCATATGAAGACCCTCTATGTGAACACACTCCTGCATGATTTTGTTATGTTGAATCCATGTGCAGGCAGACAATGGGAAACTCCCAGGCAAAAATATGTACGGTAATTTAAATGTATTTAAACTAAACAAAACAAAAGCTGATGGGGCAGCAAAAAAAAAAGAACAACTTTATTTTAGGGAGAAGACAGACGAAAAGAACATCAGGCTTTACAGCACAACCCACAGACAACAAAAAGTCACAAAGACGCTGAATAAATGCAGACACTAATGAGACATAATGACAAACACCTGGGGTGATTGGAACTGGAGACAGGTACAACAGGAGCTGAACAACAACCGGGCAGTGCGTGAAACAAGAGGATTACAGAAAAGACAAGACGAAAACGCAGAATCTCACAAATCCAGGAATGCCTCCGTCTTCTCTGGGTCAGAGTTCATTTAAAATCGACTGAAGCCCAGTGAAAACTTTTTATGATGTCAAATGAATCTTAATTTGAAATTATTTTTGGAAACACTGGACATCATGTCAGGCAGCACAGTGGCACAGTTGGTAGAGCTGCTGTCTCTCAGCGAGCAGGTTACCCTGGTTCAAATCCCGGTCCGGGGGCCTTTCTGGGTAGTGTTTGCATGTTCTCTCCATGCACATGTGGGTTTTCTCCAGGTACTCCGGTTTCCTCTCACTGACCAAAAACATGCATGTTAGGCAAAACGGTAACTCTAATTGTCCCTAGGTGCGCGTGAGAGAGTGTCTTTATATGGATTGGAGACAGTGGCGGCCCGTGAAATGTCCACCAGGGGGGCTATGTCTAAAAAATAAATAAATAAATAAATAAATAAAGGTAGAATTGATATACAGTTTTGTTGAGTGCTAGCACACGAGGGGTGGAAGGGAATGAAAGAGCAGATAAACTTGCTAAAAAAGCATTGAAAGGAGAAATAACAGTTAATATACCATCAGGGAAAGGAGAGGGTAAGTCAATTATTAAAGGAAAAGAAAATGAAAAATGGCAGTAAAGATGGAATGAAGACAAAAAAGGAAGATTATTCAAAATAAAAAAATCTGTTACAATAAATAATTATAGAAAAAGATGTAGAAGAGAAGAGGTGATAGTAATGAGAATGAGGGCAGGCCATACACTTCTAAATGACACAATGTTCATGATGGGGAAACGGAATAACGGTAGATGTGAGGAATGTGGGGATACAGAAAGTGTAGAACATGTATTGATGGAGTGCACTAAATATACAGATGATAGGGAGAGATTGAAAGAAAAAGTCAAAGAGACAGGGAGAGTTTGGAGTAGGAGGAGGAATATTAGGAACTGAAGGTGATAGGGATAAAATAAATGATATTAGAAAAGCATTGTTTAAATATTTAAACAATATTTAAAATGTGAGGCACATACTTTGCTTAATAAAGATGGTTTTAACAAATGAGAAGCTTTTGTAATTTTATTTTTATGCCAGAAATATTTAATATGTTAAAAATTTTAAACCTTTGTTTAGCATCACGAAAGGTTACAATTAAGAACCAACAAAAATTGGATATGTGGATGTAAATAATCTTATGACAACAGTTGAACCTTTTGTATGTTTATTTCATTTCATTGTGTCATAAATCATTTACTGTACAGTAACTGTCACATTATTTACATACAGTTGGGCAAAGATTTGTAAATGCACAACACACTGTAACCACTTCATCTAAAAGTGTTACATCCTCACCCTCACATGGCAGTATCAGAGAGACTGGCATTGTACCTGACAAGATCTTATACTTTTGACATACGTTTCCAATCACCCTTTCAACATGCATTCTCAGATGTGCTATTTTTCTGGTTTCCTCCATATTTTTTGCATCTAGCTGACACATGCCTTTTGTAAAAGCAGGGAGTTTCACCTCAGCACACATCATGCCAACATGTTCCTGAATATCAAAACCTCGGTCCGCCAAAACAATATCCCCTGGCAACAATTTATCTAGAAAACCACTATTAAGTGTGATATGTTTGTCACTTGTACGCCCCCCCATCCTTTGGACAAAAAACAGATGGCTCCTCTGGGTGTAATTCCTATCAGGTACTTCATGGTGTGATTGTGCTTATAACTTGAAAACATCTGTGCCCGGGCTTTGACATTAGATGGTCTCTCTGTAAAAATTTCAAAGCAATCAATAATCACAGCAACCTTAATAATAATAATAATAATAATAATGAATTCAATTTATAACGCACTTTTCATTAATGAAAATCTCAAAGTGCTACAAGGTGCAACAGAATTTAATATCAATAAAACAAGTAACAAAACAAGTAAAATCAATAACAATATCAACTAAGATCAAAAGTAGAATCATGAGGAGGTAGAGTATGCTCGGTCGAAAAGAAAGGTCTTCAAGCCGCTCTTAAAGTCAACCACAGACTGTGGGGCTCTCAGACAGTCAGGAAGAGAGTTCCACAGGCGGGGGGCAGCCACACTGAAAGCCCGGTCTCCCATGGTCCTTAATTTGGTTCTCGGAACGTGAAGGAGATTACTGTTCTGTGACCGCAGCGACCGGGTGGATGAGTATGGAATAAGAATATCCTTCAGATAATCTGGTGAAGCTCCATGTAAGCATTGATGTGTAATGAGAGCAGTTTTGTACTGAATTCTGTAGGCGACAGGAAGCCAATGAAGGTTATGGAGAATGGGCGTAATATGTTCAAATTTACGAACTCTCAACAAGATCCTTGCTGCACTGTTTTGAATATATTGAAGTTTTTGTAGGTTTTTGGCAGGGATTCCAATAAACAGGGAGTTGCAGTAGTCGAGCCTGGACCAGAACCTTATTTCCAAATGACTGCACAAACTTGTGTGGCATAATTTTACGCAATGTGTCTCTGTCTGGCCACACAATAGAAGGTTGCAGGATTGTATATAATTGTGACAAATTATCGCTGAAAGCCCTGTAGACAGAACTAGGTGAAACAAAAAAAAGATCAGCAAGGAGATTGTAGTAATATAGGACGGGGTCAGTTTAATGACTTACCTATATTTTAGATGTATAAATTGGCAGGGTTTAGACTGACACAAAAATACATCATTAATTAAACGGGTTCTCTCTTTTTCAGCTTAATACCAATAATTCTATACCTTGACCAGATGTAATTCACAGGAAACGTTAAACTTATGTTGGAACAGCAGGACTGGTCCATTTATTTAACATAATCAATAAATTACATCACAACTATGTACATGATTGGTTCGATCATTTTTCCTATAATTAACTTCAGCATAGATGAAACATAGGAACAACAGAACAAGTAAAGGATGATATTTTACTCATTTCAATTCTGCAGGTGCATTAACTTAGTTTCTGGCTTAGGAAGATAAAAGTTTAGGAGGAAGGAAATGGAGGAAGAAAAGTTAAGAGTCAGGGAGTTATCTTGATGTGTTTAACCAGAAACATGGCAGCTCTCCGGCTGAACTCGGCTACACGTTGGTACCCTTGGCAAAGCATTTGACGACTTGTTACCTCGTGAAGATGGTCAGTCTCCCTCGGTCCAGTTTGGTCAGTTCGTTTACCATTCTCAGCGTCTCCAGACGTGCGCCTTGACTCGAACCGAAAGTAACGGCAGCTCCTGGTGTTGTTTTCAAGATAAGACGTTCCTTAAAGGAATGTCAATAAAAGAGAGCTTTTTCAGCTGTTGAAGATGACTTATAACTTGGCATGTTATAAGCCTTTAACTGAATGACGTGGTCATTAGCGTGTTGACCAGACGATCATCAGTTCTTTGGGGAACCTCATCATGGGTTGAGGACCTCAGCAAACTCCGTCAGTTCCAGCAAAAGCTTAGAACTTTAAGGAAGGATCTGTGATCAGTGACTTGTTGTTCTTCTCTGATTGGTCCAAACAAACCAGTGGATGAAGGTCACTCGGATAGGAGAAGATCAGTTTTTAGAACAGAGAAGAAGTTGTTTAGAATGAAGACAGAGAAACAGATTAGACTGGAGCCAGCTTCATAAAACAACTGATTAAAACTGTGTTCTAACTTCTAACAAAACTGATCGAGTTCAGTCTGACATATTAATTCACTTTCACCGTTTGATTCATCATATGAAGAAGTGATCATTATTTTGAAATAACATTGGATTTCCAACTTGAATTAAACAGTTTGAATTAAACAGTCTTTGACTTAACAAACATTGAATTCAATAATGCTTATACAAGTAACACAAGGTTATTCATTAACACAAAAAGAGGAATAAGAGAGTCTCTTATGACTTATTGTGTTTTGATTCAAAATAATGTAATAAAATAGTGTTAATGTCCTTTTTCTGAGAGTATCAGTGAAAAGGTGTCACTGGGACAGTTCAAGTATCAGAGCGGGCAAGGTCATGCCCACTACAAGATAAACAGGTACATCGAGTCTTAGCCGCATACATGTCAGAAGCAACATTTGATATTGTGTGAGAAGTGTCTTTTTGGGTTTAGTGACAGAAACCAGCCGTGACAGTATTTGCATGAAGGTTTGAAGATTAGGCAGTCCTGTATAATGTCTTACTTTATCATTGTCATCTTCGGAAAAAAAGCCATCACTGAACTTAGCTTGCTGCGTCAGTCGGTTTAACCTCAGTGTGACCCAGATGTAGAGATGGAGCCCAGTCCGCATCACTTTCTATCATCTCATAAGCTGGCTGACCTGCAATCACATAGATGACAGATAAATGACAGATGACAGCTGTGATATGTCAAGACTGATCTTAAATCCTGCTAGTTGTTCAGGCTTATTGCTATTTTAGCCCTGGTTTAGTTCATTCATTCAACCTTTATTTCGTCAGGTTAATCTTATTGAGCCTCGAGGACTCATTTACAAGAGCGACCTGCTACAAACTAAAGAATGATGACAACAATAACAGTAGAAATTTCCTTAAACAATTCAGTTCAGACTTAGACAGTAGTTTTAGTCTAAATCTGACTTAGCTCTGTTTTCAGACCTAGTTCATTATTCGTTCATTTAAGTATTGTATAAATAGGATATAAATAAAGTACTTAATGCTAACTGTAGCATCACAGAATAGAGAAACAAAGCATAAAATAAACAATCAGTTTACCTTTATGAAAATGCAGTGAACAAACATGCATGTTCGCTGATATCTGATTGAATGTGATCTCCTTGCGCCTGACAGCTGCAACCCAGGCCAACCTGCGTCTCCTGCTTAGATAATAATAATAATAATAATTTGTCACATTTGTCATCTGTGTATGTTTCCCATACTTGACAGACGAAATTGGTCTTCTGCATTTAACCCAACCACCACCAGGTGGTGCAGCGAGCAGCGTAGTCGCGCTCGGGGAGCTGGAGAATTAGATGTGCACTCATAGACACCCCAAGGTGTGTAGTGGCCGGGGCTGGGGCGCGAACCCGCGTCCTTCGGGTCCCAAGTCAAAAGCCCTGCCACTACACCATCTTGGCTCCTCTTGCTGTCCACGGTCTTTTCTGTAGACGGGAAACCTGAAAAACTTTATGCCAGAGTGTCCTGTTTTACTCGAACAGCCTTTGACGCAACACCAACGAGCCATTTTTGAATTAAAAAGCACAATCGTCTTAAGGTGGAAAAATAACTAAAGCTAACTCGGCAGATCTACGCTGCTATCAGTAATGCTCACGACGTTAACACCCCCCCCCCCAATATGGCGCCCAGTACCCACAATACACCAGGCATGACGTTACGTGCAAAAGACAGATCGTAAATCTAAATGTTACTTTTTCATTAATTACCTTACAGTTCTTTTATTTGGTTCAATCTTCATTTTTTTGCTAATATTTTAAAATGAGCATGGAAGACTTACTGACATGAAAATATCAGCCAGGTTATCACAATAATCAATCTTTTACCAGTCTAATAATAATAATGAATTTGCAAATGACAATAAAGACTCTCTGACTCTGACTCTGACTCTGACTCTGAATTTAATTTATAACGCACTTTTTATTAACAAAAATCTCAAAGTGCTACAAAGTGCAACTAAAATCAAAGATCAAATAAAAACAAGTGATAAAATCAAGTAAAATCAATTATAAAACAACAAAAATCAATAATAAAATAAATTAAAAATAATGATAATATCAGCTAAGCTCTAAGATAAAATCATGCGGAGGCAGAGTAGGCTCGCTTAAAAAGAAAAGTCTTTAAGCCTTATTTAAAGTCAACCAGTGACTGTGGAGCTCTCAGGTAGTCAGGGAGGGAGTTCCATAGGCAGGGGGCAGCCACACAGAATGCCCGGTCTCCAATAGTCCTTAATTTGGTTTGTGGAATGTGAAGGAGATTACTGTTCTGTGATTGTAGAGACCGGGTGGATGAATATGGTGCAAGAATGTCCTTTAGATAATCTGGTGAAGTTCCGTGTAAGCATTGGTGTGTAATGAGAGCAGTTTTGTACTGAATTCTGTAGGTGACAGGAAGCCAATGGAGGTTATGGAGAATGGGTGTAATATGTTCAAATTTACGAGCTCTCAATAAAATCCTTGCTGCACTGTTTTGAATATATTGAAGCTTCTGAAGGTTTTTGCCAGGGATTCCAATAAACAGGGAGTTGCAGTAGTCAAGCCTGGAGGAGACAAAGGCATGGACGAGTTTCTCAGCATCAGAAAAAGTTAGAGATGGGCGAAGTTTGGAGATGTTTCGAAGATGGAAGAAGCAGGTTTTAAACAGATGCTTAATGTGATTTTCAAATGTAAGATGAGAGTCCATTTTTATTCCAAGATTTGTAACAGAGGTGGAGAGGGGGATGTCTTGTCCAGAAAAGGAAATTGTTGTTATAGTTGATGTTTGTACCTGGTGAGGGGTGCCAATCAGTATGGCCTCAGTCTTGGAGCAGTTTAATTGAAGAAAGTTCTGATTCATCCATGCCCTTATTTCCTCCAGGCAGGTAGAGAGGGCAGTGAGTGAAGATGGAGATGACAATGGGGATGATGCTCCAGTCCTGATGTAAAGCTGTGTATCGTCGGCATAACAGTGAAAAGAAATGTTGAACTGATTAATAATTTGACCTAAAGGCAGCATGTAAAGGGAAAACAGCAGGGGCCCCAGAACTGACCCTTGAGGGACACCACAGGAGACACAGACTGTCTGGGAAGTGGCATTGCCAAGACTAACACATTCCAGCCTATTGGAGAGGAAAGATTTGAACCAGTCCAGGACAGTGTCACAGAGACCGACCTCCACATGAAGACGGTGGAGGAGGATACTATGGTCCACAGTGTCGAAGGCTGCAGTGAGGTCAAGGAGGACAAGGATGGAGGGAGAGCCAGTGTCAGCAGCCATGAGGACATCATTGGTAACTCTCAACAATGCAGTCTCAGTACTGTGAGCTGCTCGGAAGCCAGACTGAAACCTCATACAGGGAGTGTTGCTGTAGGTGGTCCTGCAGCTGAGTAGCAACTGCTTTTTCCAGCACTTTAGACAGAAATTGGAGGTGTGAAATTAGGCGGTAGTTAGAAAAAATGTCAGGATCCAAATTAGATTTTTTCGTAAGAGGCCTAATGATGGCAGTTTTTAGAGGCAGTGGAACATGACCAGATTGTAGAGACTTATTTGTTATTTGTGTGATTAATGGGCTTATTGCAGAGTGATTGGATTTTATGAAATATGAGGGGAAGGGATCCAGGGTGCAGGATGAAGGCTTCATTTTCTTGATGATGGTCTCCACCTCACTCTGAACAACTTCATCAAAGCTGCTCAGGGACCCAGAATGCAGACGGGTAGATGGCAAACGAAATCATCACCTCTAAACAGCTTTGCACTTTACAGACCAGTAGCTCTCAGTCCACTGGTCATGAAGTGCTGTAAAACTTTGTGCTTAAACAAATAAAAACCAGTTTAAAATGTGAAGCAACATATTTAAGGAAGAAGCTGTTCCCACCACTCAGCTCTAACCCATCTGGAACATGAAGAGTTATATAAGGATGCTGTTTGTAAATTAGTCTGCTTTCAGTATGGTCATCCTAACTGGTCCTGACCTCGTCCACCTGAGGCACCCGCTACTAACCAAACAGATGGTCAGAGTGGGCTCTCATCTCTCCTCCACCCTTGGCTCTCTCACAGGGCAGCATGATGAGCCCTCCCTCTATTCAAATTTAACATATGCAACACATGTGGTACATGAGGTGGAATGAAATTGTGTACACAGGGTCCCAGTTACATCCAAACAAAATATAATTTGTAAAGAAAAACAGTAATAAGATCCAGATACCGGAAGATCACCGGTTCAAGCCTTGGTACCGACAACATCAAGAATGTGGGTGGGATAAGTGAAGTAGTCACACCTGTCTCCACCCTCATCTGCCCCACTCTGGGCCCTTGGGCAAGGCCCTTAACCCCCACCATCTGCTCCCCCTGGAACCCTAGATATCAGCACTCTGCTCCACACAGAGGGCTGTGGTAGCTCAGTGGTCTGTGGTTGTGTCAGGAAGGACATCCGGCATAAAAACAATTGCAAAGGTCTTAGTGCGACTAGTTTGCTGTGGTGACCCCTGTTGAATGGAGAAGCTGAAAGAAGAAAAAAAAAGGAACTAAGAAAGACATCAACTAGAAATACACTAAGTACTAATAGTACAAAAACAATATGCCAAACAGCAGCACAAACATGAGTCTGTGTGAGCAGATGAACAAACACAGCAACATGAAACAGATCAGCAGCAACATGAAACAGATCAGCAGCAACATGAACAGATCAGCAGCAACATGAAACAGATCAGCAGCAACATGAAACAGATCAGCAGCAACATGAAACAGATCAGTAGCAACATGAAACAGATCAGCAGCAACATGAAACAGATCAGCAGCAACATGAAACAGATCAGCAGCAACATGAAACAGATCAGCAGCAACATGAAACAGATCAGCAGCAACATGAAACAGATCAGCAGCAACATGAAACAGATCAGCAGCAACATGAAACAGATCAGCAGCAACATGAAACAGATCAGCAGCAACATGAAACAGATCAGCAGCAACATGAAACAGATCAGCAGCAACATGAAACAGATCAGCAGCAACATTAAACAGATCAGCAGCAACATGAAACAGATCAGCAGCAACATGAAACAGATCAGCAGCAACATGAAACAGATCAGCAGCAACATGAAACAGATCAGCAGCAACATGAAACAGATCAGCAGCAACATGAAACAGATCAGCAGCAACATGAAACAGATCAGCAGCAACATGAAACAGATCAGCAGCAACATGAAACAGATCAGCAGCAACATGAAACAGATCAGCAGCAACATGAAACAGATCAGCAGCAACATGAAACAGATCAGCAGCAACATGAAACAGATCAGCAGCAACATAAAACAGATCAGCAGCAACAGGAAACAGATAGAATAGAATAGAATAGAATATATCTTTATTGACCTTGACATTGCACCGGGGCACAAAACAACGTTAATGATTACGCACATTCATCATAGGATAGGGACGAGCGCACGAAGTCGCAGCAGTATAAAAACCGCGCCACCACAATCAGATATGGAAAAAGGAAAAACACAATAGGTATCATTTGTGATATTCAAAAAGAGAGTCTATCAAAGATTGCCTGAGGACACTCCATGATAAAGTCCCAAAAACTCTATCAGCATTAAGCACATCACACGAGACATAGTTGCAGTTTTGACGACAGGCGGGAGGAACAGTCTGTGTGTATTTGTTCAGATAAGAGCAGTTCGCTGGTCTCAGAGCTCGGCTCCAACCGAGAACGCACACACAGAAACCTCTTGGGGGAGGGGGGTTGGGAGGGCAGCGGGCCCTTCAGCTCCCAGCTCAGGAGAAGATTTGTAGCAGCCTTCAATCCAAGGCCAGAGACCAGATTAGATTTGTTGCTTATTTTTCCAGTCAGACCACAGTGTTCTTTTTACTGCAGTCTTTTAGTCCAGGTGCAGCTTCTGGGTCCAAATCGCCGAATCGAGTCAGGTTCCGAGCTAAAAAGATCCTTCCGTATGTGCCCTGTTTGAATCCGAGCGGCTGTAAAACGAGTCCCACACACCACAGGTCCGCGGCAGCCGCCGCTTCACCACCGTGTGATTCAGCCCGCACAACAGCTGGGAAGGTCATTCATAGCCTGGTTCAAAGCATTTTTGCTGAGCAGGAAGTCTCGCCAGCACGCCGATCGCGGCGGTCCCTCAGCTTTCAGTGGCAGGAGCCACCGGTATCCCAATAAATCACAGAGGTTCCACGTCCCCGACAGAGAGAGCGGACAGTTACATTAGCCTGCTCATCGAGTCCATAATGTAGCTCACCGCATGCGTGTCGAAAGGGCGCTCTGGCTCTCCCCGGCCAGAACGCTTCGCGGAAATTTTTGTTATCGATAGTATCGATAGATGAAATGGCCCAGAAAGCAGTCCACGCACATAAATCCATCCCAAATTGGTTCGAGCGAGCGCTGAAGAGTTATAGACGAGACAAATGCAGAAGCAGGGAGGGGGAAACCAGGGAGGTGAGGAGCGAAAGGAGATGCGACCTGCCCTGCCGAGAGCTGAGAGAGAAATCTCAGATCTCAGATCTCTTTCAGATCAGCAGCAACATGAAACAGAACATGACACAGATCAGCAGCAACATAAAACAGATCAGCAGCAACATAAAACAGATCAGCTGAGAGAGAAATCTCAGATCTCAGCTGAGAGAGAAATCTCAGATCTCAGATCTCTTTCAGATCAGCAGCAACATGAAACAGAACATGACACAGATCAGCAGCAACATAAAACAGATCAGCAGCAACATAAAACAGATCAGTAGCAACATGAAACAGATCAGTAGCAACATGAAACTATATCTCACTATTGAGTTTGTTGATTCCTATAAATATTTGGGTATACTGGTCGATTCACATCTCTCTTTTAAACTCTACGTGGAAAACCTAGTAAAGAAACTGAAAGTTAAACTGGGTTTCTTTTTCAGAAACAGATCATGTCTAACACTCAGCCTCTTTGGGACCTTAAGCGAAATTTGGATGCGGGCCCTCTGTTTCTACTAATAATGTGAATTACTGCAATCAACAGTCAAATGGTTTTATCATTCTCCCACCTGATAAAACGTAT
Organism: Garcialebias charrua; assembly: GCA_038048925.1. NCBI lineage: Eukaryota > Metazoa > Chordata > Actinopteri > Cyprinodontiformes > Rivulidae > Garcialebias > Garcialebias charrua. Next base: position 26,461 of record JBBPBX010014817.1, on the reverse strand, counting down.
TGCAACTCTGACAGCCCTTTTTAATGTATACTGTACTGTATATTTAATCTATTGCAGGGGTGTCAAACTTGTTTTAATTTTGGACCTCATCAAGTTCATGAATGTCTTTGGCCTCTGAAGGATATGTAACTTATGTAACTTATCATTTTCAACAGGAATTTTTCCAGATAATATGAAAGTAGCTAAGGTCGTTCCTCTTTTTAAAAATGGTGATAAATGTGTATTCAACAATTATAGACCTATATCCTTGTTACCACAGTTTTCAAAAATTCTTGAAAAACTATTTGTAAACAGACTAGACCAATTTATAGATAAACAAAATATTCTAAGCAGCAGTCAGTATGGGTTTAGATCAAAAAACTCTACATCAATGGCTCTCATGGAATTAATGGAACAAATAACTACTGCTGTCGATCAAAAACAACACTGTATCAGTATCTTTGTTGATTTAAAAAAAGCATTCGATACTATTGATCACACAATACTCCTTGAAAAACTGAACAAATATGGTATTAGAGGACCAGCATTACAGTGGGTATCTAGCTACTTAAAAAATAGGAAACAATTTGTACAAATAAATGATGTAAGATCTGACCTCTGTAATATCACATGTGGAGTTCCCCAAGGTTCTGTACTTGGACCAAAGCTTTTTATTTTATATGTGAATGACTTGGTAAATGTGTCAGGACTCCTTAAATGTGTACTTTTCGCAGATGATACCACTTTTTTCTGTTCAGGTGAAGATATAGAACAAATGTTAGAATTGATAAAGACAGAATTTGTAAAGATACAAACTTGGTTTAAAATAAATAAATTATCATTAAATCTAGAGAAAACTAATTACATGATATTCGGTAATAGAAAGAAAACTGTTGATGTTCCACTCAAAATTGAGGATGTTGAGATTTGTAGAGTGAGTGAGGTGAAGTTTTTGGGTGTTATCATTGATGACAAACTGACATGGAAACAACACATAAATTCTGTAAGAATAAAAATAGCTAAATCGATAGCAGTACTGTACAAAGTCAGAGACCTATTGAATGATAAGGCTCTGTATTTGTTGTATAACACAATCATTGTTCCACACTTAATCTATTGTATTGATGTTTGGGGGAATGCGTGTAAAACAATCACAAAGCCTATTTTTGTATTACAGAAAAGAGCTGTAAGAATTATCACTAGAAAGCATTACCGTCATCCATCAAGTACATTATTTTATCAACTAAAATTACTGAAGTTCCATGATTTGGTAGACTATAATATTTTATCAGTTATGTATAGAGCTCAAAATAATGCATTACCTTTAAATATCCAAATGCACTTTGTTAAAAGACAAAGTTGTTATAATCTTAAGGGAACAGAGTTGTTTGTAAAACCACAATTCAGAACCAGTTTGAAGGGACGTTCTACCTCAATCCAGGGAATTAGATTATGGAATGGCTTGGAGAATGTAGTTAAAAATGCCAAGTCAATGTTTACATTTAAAAAAATGATCAAAACAAATATGTTAAAAAAATATATGTGAAATAACGTAATGTGTATTGCATTAGTTAGAAAATTAGAAAGTGTTAGTCATTTTGTACTGTATTAGTATTAGTTAGAAAACTAGAAAGAGTTAGTCATTTTGTACTGTATTAGTATTAGTTAGAAAATTAGAAAGAGTTAGTCATTTTGTACTGTTGGTTGAAGAATATTATTGTTTAACCTGATTGTTGGAAAAAGTTGGTTGAAGATTATTATTGTTTACATGGTTTGACTACTGTTGTTTAATCTGATTGTTGGAGATAAGGGGCAGATATAATAAGATTTATTCTTCTTTCTGCCACCTTTCATTTTTTTACATTTTGTACACTATCATTATGAGATTGCCTTGTATTGTTTCTTTTGTAAAAAAAATGAACAAATTTAATAAACATAAACATAAACATAAACATAAACATATGCCCTTTTTTGCGACATTGTCTAGCGTTAGTTATGTGTCTCCACCGGTGCTTTATAAGCTTGGATGTGGACTTCGCATTGCATGGCAAGAAGCTCATATTACCAGTGAAACGTGATCTACCGCGGCCACTAGGGGGGCCCCCCCAAGACTAATTTCTTTCTTTCCTTTCTGCATGTATAGAGCGATTTCTACATAACCAAATATACATATACTGTACACAAATATATGATATATATGTTATATCATTATGAATATAAAAATCTGAACTTTATGATGAAGTTGTGTGTAATAGAATCATATCATAAAAAAAACTTAGCTCCTCTTAGGGGGCCCCCTAGTGACCCTGGGGCCCCAAGTTCACTTATGCCTTGGGCCGGCCCTGCTAACACTGAATGTTAGGAAACGCCTTGTGTCTGTGACTTTCCTTCCCTCCATTGATTACGGTGACATTCTCTACATGAATGCTCCTACAAGCACCCTGCGGATGTTGGATGTTGTCTATCATGGTGCACTAAGATTCATAACTGGCTGTGATTATCGTACCCACCACTGCACCCTGTATTCACTGGTTAACTGGACATCATTAACCTCACACAGACTCTTCCACTGGTACATTTTCATCTTTAAATCACTTCTTGGTCTGCTGCCCTCATACATCTCCTCCTACATGTCTTTGCGTGAGTGCAGCTACAGTGTGCACTCTCAGGACATGATTACCTGCAGTGTTCCGTCAGTGAGGACTGAACTTGGAAAAAGGGCCTTCTCCTACTCCGCTCCTGCTTCTGGAATATCTTACAAAAAGATCTGAAGCTCTCGACCTTGACTTCTCTAAATGGTTTTCAGAATCTGTTGGAATCCTGGCAAAAACCAATGCAGATTTGTTCCTGTCTTTGATTTTGATACTTTGTTTAAAAAAAAAAAAAATGTATTCCTCTCTTTTGTTTTTTTCTCTCTTTTGTTTTCTATTGTTTATTGTTTAAGGAAATTCTACCATTGCTGTTAATCGTTCTTTAGTTTTAGCAGGTCGCTTTTGTAAATGAGCCATGAGGCTCAATAAGATTTACCTGACTAAATAAAGGTTGAATGAATGAATGAATGAATGAATGAAACGGATCAGCAGCAACATGACACATCAGCAGCAACATGAAACTAGATCAGCAGCAACATGAAACAGATCAGCAGCAACATGAAACAGATCAGCAGCAACATGAAACAGATCAGCAGCAACATGAAACAGATCAGCAGCAACATGAAACAGATCAGCAGCAACATGAAACAGATCAGCAGCAACATGAAACAGATCAGCAGCAACATGAAACAGATCAGCAGCAACATGAAACAGATCAGCAGCAACATGAAACAGATCAGCAGCAACATGAAACAGATCAGCAGCAACATGAAACAGATCAGCAGCAACATGAAACAGATCAGCAGCAACATGAAACAGATCAGCAGCAACATGAAACAGATCAGCAGCAACATGAAACAGATCAGCAGCAACATGAAACAGATCAGCAGCAACATGAAACAGATCAGCAGCAACATGAAACAGATCAGCAGCAACATGAAACAGATCAGCAGCAACATGAAACAGATCAGCAGCAACATGAAACAGATCAGCAGCAACATGAAACAGATCAGCAGCAACATGAAACAGATCAGCAGCAACATGAAACAGATCAGCAGCAACATGAAACAGATCAGCAGCAACATGAAACAGATCAGCAGCAACATGAAACAGATCAGCAGCAACATGAAACAGATCAGCAGCAACATGAAACAGATCAGCAGCAACATGAAACAGATCAGCAGCAACATGAAACAGATCAGCAGCAACATGAAACATCAGCAGCAACATGAAACAGATCAGCAGCAACATGAAACAGATCAGCAGCAACATGAAACAGATCAGCAGCAACATGAAACAGATCAGCAGCAACATGAAACAGATCAGCAGCAACATGTGATTTTTCACAGTGATTATTCTGGTTAGATATTCATGAGTCTAACAGCCTCAGGGTAGAAGCTGTTCCTCAGTCTAGTGGTTCTACACTTAATGCTCCTCAACCTCCTTCCTGAGGGGAGTGGGGCAAAAAGTGTGTGTGCTGGGTGAGTGGGGTCTTTCATGATGCAGGTGGCTTTCTTCCTGCATCTGGAGGTGTAAATGTCTGTGATGGTGGGGAGACTGACTCCAACAGACTTCTGTGCAGCCTTCACCACTCTCTGTAGAGCTTTTCTTTCTGCAGCTGTGCAGCCTCCATGCCACACGTTGATGCTGGAGCACAGGATGCTCTCCACTGCACACCTGTAGAAGGAGGTGAGGACTGAGCTTCTCAGACCAGATGAAGTAGAGTCTCTGATGAGCTTACTTGATCAGGCTGGTGGTTTTGCTGCCCCAGCTGTGGTTGTCATTCAGGTGCACACCCAAGTACTCTACACTACACTCTACTCACTGTATGTACACTCAGGTGTTGGTGTCCTTTAACAGATAGAAACCACTGAGGGCATTATAACTTGCGCCACATTATCACATTATAACAAGTGGTACGCCGATGTTCGCTGGCGCTGAGGGATTTGATCAGTGAATGTTTGTAGATTTTGAGATGCGTGTTTTTCTGGACTGGAATTGAAATGGAAATGCATTTAAACCAGTTTTTGCTGCAATATGTTCAAGTGGATAGAGCTGCACAGTAGAAGTAGATAGGTAGATTTTTTTATTTTTATTCTTGTCTGATGTGGTGCAGTGATGGATCATGGCGAGATGAGGGAGAAAATTTATCCACCACCAGGTGCAATGGAGGAGCCATCAATGGTGGCCTTGTCTACCACAGATCTTCAGCCACCCCAGTTACTTGAGGAAACTATTCTGGTAACTTACCAGTATAGTTTACCAGTGGTAAGCAATAAAAAAAACTAGAATGAACATTTCTCACTTAAAGAAACTGGTCCAGATGACCTGATTTAACCTTTTTGTTGTTTTCTACTTAGATGATTGAGCTTCCAACACTTTTTCTGAACCTCATTGGTCTTGGTTGTCCTCAGGCTGTTTCTGTGAGTAGCAAGTTGGGCTTCTGGCCTAAAACATTTGATTGTTGTACATGATGATTGATTGTTTTGGATGGACGTGTTTTGCATTTATTAAACGCCTACTTTTGAGATTCCAACAGGAGGTTGTCTTGAAACAACCGTCGACTGAGGAAGTCCTCTGGATGAAAGACAAAATGTTTCTTACTTAAAGAAACTGGTCCGGATGACATGATTTCACCTTTTTTGTTGTCATCTATCTGAATGATTGAGCTTACAACACTTTGTCAGAAATCATAGTTTCCTCAAATGATATGGTGATGGTGGGTGCTACTGTATATATAGGGTGGTGGCCATCTTGGATTTGACGTGGCAACCCAACTTTTGAAAGGAAACGTTCTTACATAGATACAGCCACACACCAAATGGAAGTCAGTGCCACACTTACAGTATTTTTTAAGTTATGCTCACAACATGCTCAGACAGACGGACTGATGGAGGGTATTTCCATCCTTCTCTTCGCTGCATGATGGAGGACAAAAAGCTGATTGAGCAGCTGACTGTTATTAGATGATGGAGCTGTAATAGTTTGACATTCTTGTTGTTTTCAAATGGAAACAGCTCACTTTTTAAAAAACCATAAATTTCCCCCCAATTCTTTTTTTTTTTTTTAACACAAGCATTTACTTAAAACTTCAATTCAATCGGAAATTTAAAAAAAGTTTTGGGGCAGTAATATTGTTCAGTATTCATATCAGCTGGATTTGAGAACTGCTTATATGAATGCCACATATGAGATAATAACGTCTTAATAATGAATGGAAGCCGAGCCAGCAGCTGAGTTAGTGCTGGCCTGAACATCAGACATTCAAAACTCTATTATTCCCCCTGTGACCTTTGTCTCTGGCAGACAGGGGGAACAGGACGGTCTCCAGTTTGTCATAAACACAAGGAAAATGGGAGTTAATAAGCAGAACTCCTCGGCAAACACTAGGAGTCATTACGAACGCGAGGCAATCACACAGATCAAATATACACCGGAGGGAAACGGAGCTGAACTCCAGAGTCTGAAACTGGAGGGGAAATACAAATTGAAGAGGCTGGTAAACATAATAATGCATGTAATCATCTGTTTAAATGCAGACGTGGAAGACGAGCGTTGACTGATGTGGACAGAGGAGACACGAGGAGCTGGAGGACAACTGGTCTAAAGTTACAACTCCACCGAGCAGCAGCTCAGAGGGTCGTGTGCGCAGACTCGCTGCAGGTCCGCACCTGAGCAGCACCATCGTTCTGGCAATGTGACTGATTGATCCAGTACGATGAACAGTAAAGATTAAGAGGATGACAAATAGGCATGCTGCTTAC
>JBBPBX010014816.1:9466-41898 GCA_038048925.1 Garcialebias charrua | reverse complement strand
ATATATACAAGATACAAGAGATTTTTATTAACATTGCACCAGTTAACCAATACAACGTGATGATGTATACACAGTCGTCCAGAAGAGGGAGAGAATGTAAAGCTGCAGCATATTCAAACACATGACATGTTCTTCTGCGCGGCCGCTCTCATCCGTCTCCGGATGAAGGTCAAACAGATATGGAAAAAGGAAAAACACAATAGGTATCATTTGTGATATTCAAAAAAAGAATCTATCAAAGATTGCCTTAAGACACTCTATGATAAAGTCCCAAAAACTCTATCAGCAATAAGCACAACCAGACAAGACATTGTTGCAGTTTTGACGACATGCAAGGAGATCAAAGAGTCTGTGAGCAACATTCAGATAGCACAGTTCAGCAGTTGTCTCAGCTCGGCGCCTCCGAGCGCACCCACAGAGATCTCTGGGGGGGAGGGGGGGGGGGTCAGCAAGGTCTCTCAGCTTCACTCCAGGAGAATAGTTTCCAGCAGACAGCCTTCTTCTTTTTTCAAGGTCGTGCGGAAACCAGATTAGATAGGTCTTTTGTTTATCTTCAATCCAGGCCACAGTGTTCTTTTTGACTGCAGCCTTCCAAGTCCAGGTGCTGTTCAGGTCCAAAGTCGCCGAATCATATGAGGTTCCGAACTACGAACCCCCATCTGTGCCCTGATTGAGGCCGGGCGGCTGTAAACGAGTTCCAAAGCGCACCGCAGGTCCGCGGTGGTCTACCGCCGCTCCCATCGTGCGATTCAGTTCGTACAACAGCTGGGATGAGGAGCTCACAGCCCGGATCAGAGAATCTTGCTGATCAGGAAGTTTGGCCAGCGCGCCGATAGCCGCCGAAGCCTTCCTGAGCTTCCAGTAGCAGACAGCTCCGCTTACGCCAAAAAACAGAGCAGCTGCCACCAATATCCCAATAATCCACAAATCTTCCACGTCTTCGACAGACAAGACGGTCAAACACATGGGTTGCCACTGTCCCCACGAGTCCATCATGTATCCGACAGCGTGCGTGTCAGAGGGGCAGACCGCTTCTCCTGGCCCGGTCCGCTTCGTGGAAAAAATCTTATCTATAGATGAAACAGCCCAATTTATTAAATCCATCGCAAATTGGTTCGAGTGAGCGCTGAAGAGTCACAGACGAGACAAAAAGCAAGCAGGGAGGAGGAAAACTTAGGGAGGGTAGGAGCAAAAAGATATGCGACTTGCTTTGCCGATATATATATTTTATAAATAGTACCTATAATGATTCACAATGGGGACCCGGAAATTCAACCACAATACAGGAGTGAACAAAAAAGTTTATTTAACTACTTGTCAGAAAGGGGGGAGGGGGGGGGGGCAGAAGGAGGATGTAAACTGAAACGCTGCAGGGAGATAGAACAAGTTTGTGACTGAGATGATCTTGAGACTTTAAAGAATGTGAGGAGTTCAAAATAACTAACCTGCAGAGTTTAATCACAGATGGTGATGCAATTGCTGCAATGACGTCATAGGGAGGGGGGTTGGAGGGATGGAGGTGCAGCTGGGTCACGTGACACGTGAGTGAGGCCTGGCAACAAGGCTCCTCTTCAGCTCAAGTGGAGCTTGTATCCAAAAGCTCACAGCTCCAGTAATCCAGAGTCTGAGATCGTCGTCAAGATACAGGGGTGGGTCATTCACAGAGAAGCAAAGAGGTAGTACTTATCTGTGGGGTTCAGCAAGAGTCGGTGGTCAGGAGGCAGAATGAGAGTCGAGGTTCAGATATCTGATGGGCAGAAATTATCCGTCGTGTGTAAGGCAAAGGCGAGGAATCCATGATCATTAAGAGTGTAGATAAACAGAGAAGTCAGGAATAGAAGGCTAGGTTTCTTCAGGCGCAAGGCGATCAGACAATCTGGCAAGGAGGCAGAGTCTGGGGCACTCTTAAAAAGAGCAGTGGACAGGTGTGCTGAGGGAAGCTGATAAGGAGAGGAGGCAGGGCAACCAAAAAAATACACAGCATGACTTGACATGAATGTGAATCATTATAATGCCCCCTCCTCAAGGTCCAGCTCCTGATGGACCACCAGGTTGATTGGGATGGGCACGATGAATGTCCTTGATGAGAGTCTTATCCAGGATATGTCGAGCAGATACCCATGAACGCTCCTCCGGTCCATATCCCTCCCTGTCAACCAGGTAGTGCGTCCCCCGGCCCAATCTTCTGGACCGAAAAAGGCATCGTACAGTGTAGGCAGGGCCTCCCTGCATGAACCGGGCAGGTGGATGGGGTCCAGAGGGGGGCGAGAGTCAAGAAGTAGCAAGCGGCTTGACTCGGGACACATGAAAGGTGGGGCAGACTCTAAGGGTTCGGGGAAAGTTGAGGCGAACTGCCACAGACCAGTGGTCGTTCCGTATGTTGCGGGAGTTTCAGAGAAACTGAGACGTTTATTTTCTAAACACAACGTCCCAGTGGCTTTTAAACCCCAAAATACATTACAACAAAGACTGGTTCATCCCAAAGATCCAGTCCCCCGGCACAAACAGAGTAATATGCTGTTCAGTGTCAGGAGGGCTGTGATCAGTCTTATATTGGGGAAACTAAACAGCCACTGGCCAAAAGGATGGCCCAGCACAGAAGATCAACATCATCAGGTCAGGACTCTGCGGTCTACACTCATCTCCAGGCCAGCGGTCACTCTTTCAAGGATGAAGATGTTCACATCCTTGATAGAGAGGAACAATGGTTTGAGAGAGGAGTAAAGGAGGCCATCTTTGTGAAAAGAAACCACCCATCATTAAACAGAGGTGGAGGCCTCTGGGTTCAACTGTCCCCCTATGCTGTTATTGCTAGTATCACTCAGCCCTCTGTGAATAGCAAACAACCATCAGGGTGCTAACGATCCATCGGTAGGCTGATGGTCCTCCTTGATCATGTGAGCAGCTGGTTTCGGCTTTCATCAGCAAACTGGTTGATCCACTGTGAGAGGGGGCTATTTATAAGACTGAGCTGAATACAGCATCTCAGACTGAGGAAGTCTTTCGGACGAAAGACGAAACGTTTCTACAGTTTTTTTCTTTTTGCTTTGTTTTGTTTTTTGAATGTCCAGAGGACCAGACTTAGCTTTTTTAGATGCCACAGGGTTGATTACCTTAAATATGGGGAAGGGTCCAATGAAGTCAGGGGCCAGTTTGCAACTCTCAACATGGAGTGGGAGGGCTCTGGTAGACAGCCACACCCTCTGTCTCTGCTGGTACGTGGGTGCAGGAGTACGCCGTCGGTTCGCAGTCCTGGAATACATAGCAGAGTTTCTTTGTAGAGCTGTGCGCGTTCGTCGCCATACCTGTTAGCATCTTTGGGCAGCAACATAGGCAGAAGGGACCATGGCTGTCCCTTCCTGACAGGAGAACACTGGTGGCTGGAAACCATAGACCGTGTAGAATGGAGTCAAACCAATGGCACTTGAGGGGAGAGAGTTGAGGGAGTACTCCACCCAGGGAAGGTTCTGTGACTATTTGGCAGGCTGTTTCAGCCTAAATTATCCTCTAGCTGCTTCTCTCTGGGACAGGATGGGGTCAAACACCCTGTTGAGCTCCTTGGCAAAGTCTCTGAAATCAGGGAGTCTCGCTGCCACTCTGCTGTTCCCCATAATTTAGCCTTGCCAGAAAGTAAGGAGATAATATAGGCAACCTTGGCCCGATTGGTGGGGAAGGAAGAAGGCTGTAATTCAAAGTGAATCTCACATTGGGTAATAAAGGGTCGGCATTGGTTCGGCTCACCTTTAAAGTCCAACACCCACCATGTTTTCAAATTGCATCGCCATTAATATTTATTAGTTTATTTAAAAATAATACAGGAGCGTTTATTTATATTGTAGAGAAATAACGCTAAATGTGTTATTTCATGATTTATAGCAGATTTTAGCAGAAGCTCCAGGAAAAATCTGCTCCTCTCCATATATGGGCATTCACATGGGCATTCACGTCACTAAAGTGACGCCTTGGAGTTACAGGCGGAGTTATAATAAGCATTCATCAACTTCCATGACCGCTGCTCTGAGCGAGGAAAAGAAAAAGCGAAGCATTTTTAAATATTCCCTAAAGCTGCCTGTTGATTAATCCTGCTGTCGCTCACTCATGTCTATCATATTCTGAGCGAGCATCCACGTAGACATACTAGTTTAATTCGTTTGATCGCGACAAATTCATTCATTTCCGCATCGGCTTTTTATTCTCTCCCCCCGTGACCAGACAGGTCGGGAGTACAGAAAAGGCAGCCGCGCAGCGGAGCTCTGCGCGCGTGCTCCCCCGTGCTCCCCGCAACAAGGCTGACGAGAGCAAATACATACACTCGAGGGAGTGGCAAGATGGCCGCGCTCAGAGCAGCCGCAGCTTCACGAGTTCCCGGTTCATCTCTAGTTTTTAGTAATTTTAATCGTGTTTTTGTACCTGACTCTGCGCGTTTTTTGCGGGTGAATTATAGCCGAACTGAACTGTTAAGAATCGGAGCGGATTTACCACAGGGCACAGCTGAAATCAGCAACGAACTCAAATCAGAGCTCGGAAGATTGGAGCTGCTAAGAACGTCCTTCTGGAAGCAGACGCGCTCCAGGGGAAAGAAAAGGAAGCGGTGCTCACGAGGAAAGAAGCGGGGCTGCCGAGCAGGAATTATGACGAGACTGCGGGCAGACGCTAAAACCGGTAGACCCCCGATGCCGGCTCTTTTTCTGTCTAACGTTCGCTCGCTGGACAACAAAATGGATCTACTTCGTTTGAGAGTTACCACGTCGGAGGAGATGAGAAGGTGCTCCGTGCTCTGCCTGACAGAAACGTGGATCTCTGAGGACACTCCAGACTCTGTTTACGAGCTGGATAATAGGCTCTTTTTCAGAACAGACCGGTGCACCGAGACTACGGGGAAAACACGAGGTGGCGGTGTTTGTATTTACGTACACAAAGACTGGTGCACGAACTGTGCTGTGATAAAAAGAGCTTGTTCAGCTGCCGTGGAGTTGATCACAGTAAGGTGTCGCCCGCACTATATGCCCCGTGACTATTCAGTGATCTTAATCAGCGTTATTTACATAGCCCCTGATGCTAATGCTAATGACGCCCAGGGAGAAATTCATGACTTACTCACCTCGCTGCAATGTAAATATCCTGAGGGGCTCTTCATTGTTTGCGGAGACGTGAATCACGTAGATCAGTGGTCCCCAAACTGTGGCCCGCGGGCCGGATGCGGCCCTCCTCCACATTTGGTCCGGCCCCCAGAACAATACCAGAGAACATTTAGATTTTTTTTTCATATGTGTATTTGTATTTGATAATAAAGTTGGACGTTTGCAATAAAATGTTCCTTAGTTATGGACTATTTTGAACTATTGTTCCACATTTAATTTATTGTGTCAACGTTTGGGGAAAAACCCTGACACATTTAAAACGTGACATTCTGTTCCACCCTTTTGCGGTCTGTGCCCCTATCTGGCAACCCTCAGAAAAAAAATCCTAAACCCGCCCCTCTCAAAGACAGAACTGAATAATGGTGAAAAGATTAGGTAAGAGAAAAATTGATTCAGAATGCAGGGCATTTAAGCTGCAGTGGACAAACGATTATTTTTTTGTTCAATGCAAAGAAAAGGCTGTCCGTCTCATCTGTAAAGAGGCAGTGGCGGCATTCAAAGAATACAATCTGCGGCGACACTATGAATCCCGTCACAAAGACAAGTATGATAGCTTGCGTGGCCTAACATGCTAACGTGGAGGGGCTAACGCTAATGCGCGCAGCCTTTTGGATGGACACCGCGGAGAAACGGCTCCCAGTAAGTTATTCACTACTAATTAACTATTTATTATTGTTCCAACATCTGTGAAGAACCCAGAGAGGGTTATTTGATTGTGCTTTCTGGAAAACAATACATGTTTACATTTACCGGTAGGCACTCCTGCAATCGTCACACTTTTTCCTGTTACAAACTGACTCCGGCCCCCCACCAGAGAAGGGAAAAGTTATGTGGCCCTCATAGGAAAAAGGTTGGGGACCCCTGCTCTAAATTGTCTCTAGGTGAGAGAGAGAGTGAATGGTTTTTGTCTCTTTGTGTCCCTGTGATGGACTGGAGACATGTCCAGGGTGTCCCCCACCTCTCACACAGTGACTGCTGGATGTATGTATGGATGGATGGATGGATGGTTTCTTCTTAACATTTGTTGCAATCAACGCTCTATTGGAACATTCATACTCTAAGTAGAAATGTTTGGCTCATAATATGCCCTGACGTTTAGTTCTGTCATTTTTTATTTTTGTTTTACTTTATTTACAACAATTTCAATTTTTAAATCCATTGAGATCTCTGTTCCTTCATGAACACTGATCTCTGAAACCTGCTCCAGCATACCGGTACTTGTTTCTGCTTCTTTTTAGCTTTACTTACTACAGTGCAATTGTAGCTTTTTAGCTACAGATTTGCTCATTCTAGATTTTAGCTATTGTTTAGCTGACGTTAGCATCTTTTATGGTGGTTTCAAACAGCTCAGTGACCAAATCATTCCTCAACAACTGTGTGTCGTCATTCAGCGCTCGGCGTTCTCTCTGCATTTTGCCAGATGATCCAGTTCGTCTTGTCCCAACTGGACCAGCGGGTAAAGAAGCAGCTGGAATGGTTTTAGTCTAAGTTGAAGTCTACCTGGGTGTGTGAGCCAGCGTGAAGCGGCGCCTCTGGAGGTTGATGCTGCGGTTCATGAGCAGCTTTCTGAAGAGCAGTGGAGAGTTTCGAGGTGACCCACGGGGCGAGTTCTTGGGCGAGGCCATTGGAGATCCTCCTGCTGAAGACGGTTTGGACCTGGGGAGGAGATGGATGACGGGCAGCCGGGCCGTCGCACCGACCGCAGCCTGCTCTTCTTCTGAGCTCTCAAAGCTGCGCTCACTCATGGTGAGCAGATGGTCGTTGGTTTTCTTCAGCCTGGTTTGAAACCAGCTCTCTCGTCACTTTCAGAGTCCAGGTCAGGTTTTTATGTCTTCCTCATGATTCAATCAGAACATCTGCTCAAGGTTTATAACGTCAAAGCTGGTTTAATTAAAAAAAAGAGGCTAAATGGAGTGGCAGCAGGATCTTCTCAAGTCCAGACTGTTCAGTAGAAACTCCTCTGCAGTGGAGACGAGCATCACTGTTGACTTGGTCTCTGGGTTTTCCGCCCCAGGCTCTGTTTACATTACTGCTAAGACTTCCCCCTCTCCAACTAAATATGGATGTCTGATTTACGGTTAGGAACACCACGGCTGATCCGTCTACTCCTCTCTTCCTCATTCCCTCTCCTCTGCGTCGCTTGAGAGAAAAGGGCAGAAAGGATGTCGTTCATCATCTTCAAACTGGGCTTCATAATGACTTCCTCTCAGATAAACATTGGGCCTCGGCCCCCTCCAGCCCTGCACCATCTCTGCACACTCAGGCCTTCTCTGGGCTCCCGGACTTTCAGTTTGTTGTTTCCTCATGCCGTTCACATGCTCCCAACGCACCAGGAGGAGTCACATGAACGGCCTCGGACCATAAACAGCAGAGGTAGATGAAAGCTGGGGGGAGCGTGGGCGCTGTCACGATGGCGCTCTCTATCTGTGACCAGAGGCCTCTTCGTTCTCGCCCTCTTGTTCACCGCAGAAAGTGAGAGAACGCTCTTCTGAGATTAGAGGTTCAGCCAAACACCGGAGTCGTCAGAGAAACGTAAATGACTGGAGGAACTGGAACATCTGACACAAGGCTGAACCTGTGACCAACAGCTGGGGGAGGGGGGGGGTCAAATAAACGTGTTGCACGTCTTAAAGGAATGCATATCACCCGCCGCCTTTTGTGCAAGAGTTTTAGACTGAGATCATCTTATGTTGAGCATGAAGTCGTGGTTGTTTTGGTCAAACAATGCGGATGACCTCATGACTACAGTATTTTCTGGTGTATAGGTCACATTGTCCAATTATCACCAATAGATTGGAAAAATCCCTAGATAGGTCGCACTGGTGTATAGGTCGCACCCACGTTTAGCAACATCTGTGAAGAACCCAGAGAGGGTTATTTGATTGTGCTTTCTGGAAAACAATACATTTTTACATTTAGGCACTCCTGCAATCGTCACACTTTTTCCTGTTACAAACTGACTCCGGCCCCCCACCAGAGAAGGGAAAAGTTATGTGGCCCTCACAGGAAAATGTTTGGGGACCCCTGACGTAGATCTTCAAGTCTCCCTCCCAGCCTTCAATAAGAACGTCTTCACAGCTACGAGAGGAGATAAAACGCTCGACCAAGTCTTCACTAATGTAAAGGGAGCATACACGGCGAAGACACGCCCACCGCTCGGAGCTTCCGATCACTGCTCTCTGATCCTGGCTCCAAGAGAACTCCCCCCACTCAGGCGCTCCAAGCCGGAACAAAGAGAGATAAGAATCTGGCCTCAAGATAGTTCCCCCATGTTGAGAGACTGTTTTGAGAAGACAAACTGGTCTGTTTTCAGAGAAGCAGCTACTGATGGAAGTTCAGTGGATATGGAACTGTATGCTTCCTCAGTCCTGGGCTACATCAGTACATGCTCTGAAAATGTATCCATAAAAAAATATGTTAAATCCTACCCGAACCGGAAACCCTGGTTAAATAAAGAAGTTCACGCCTTGCTAGCAGCCAGGGATACTGCATTCAAGTCAGGAGATAAAGAGGAGCTGAGAAAGAGCAGGAATGAACTGAAGGATGGCATTAAGAAGGCCAAGGCCACGTATGCACAGAGGATCGAGGGACAGTTCACCTCACAAGACCCACGGAGCATGTGGAAGGGTATTAAATGCATAACAGATTACAAAGGCAAGAACAAACAATGCCCCAGGGACCCATCTCTGCCTGATGCCCTCAATAAGTTTTATGCACGTTTTGATGATCCAAACAGACCAGCTAGCACCAGACTCACCTCATCACCAGATGAAGAGCATCTCAGGGTGACCGCAGCAGAAGTGAGAGGCAGTCTCAGAAAGATTAATCCTCATAAAGCAACCGGACCAGACAACATCCCAGGGAAAGTTCTGAAGGAATGTGCGGACCAGCTCTGTGAGGTGCTGGCTGACATCTTCACCACCTCACTTGCACTGGAGTCAGTTCCCACCTGCCTGAAGACCGCGACCATCATCCCAGTCCCAAAGAGCTCCACAGTGACTGGTCTGAATGACTATAGACCAGTGGCCCTCACCCCGATAGTCGCTAAATGTTTTGAGAAACTGGTCATGTCCCACATCAAGACAACCGTCAACATCAACGAGGACCCTCATCAATACGCATACCGTGAGAACCGATCAACAGAGGACGCCATTTCTTCCGTGGTCCACACTGCTCTCACCCACCTGGATCAGAAGGACTCATACGTGCGTCTGCTCTTTGTGGACTTCACATCTGCCTTCAACACCATGATCCCCCAAACTCTGATAGACAAACTATCTACACTTGGACTAAGCCCCTCTATTTGTAACTGGGTACTAGACTTCTTAACAGACAGACCACAGTCCGTGAAGATCCACAACTTCTCCTCCTCCACCATAACCCTCAGCACTGGCTCTCCTCAGGGATGTGTGCTGAGCCCCCTTCTGTTCACTCTGCTCACATATGATTGTACAGCCACACTTCCAGGCTGTCATATTGTTAAGTTTGCAGATGATACAGCGGTGGTGGGATGCATCACAAACAATGATGAGTCCAGCTACAGACAGGAGGTGGAACATCTGGAGAGCTGGTGCAAAGAGAATAATCTTCACATGAATGTGAAGAAGACAAAGGAGATGATTGTGGACTTCAGAAGGAACAAACACACCCATGCCCCACTGAAAATAGGTGGGTCTGCAGTGGAAGTGGTCTCCAGCTACAAATACTTGGGTGTACACATGAATGATAACCTCAGCTGGAGCAACAACACCACCAGCCTGATCAAGAAAGGTCATCAGAGACTCTACTTCCTCAGACGGCTGAGACGTGCTGGTCTGAGCAGCCCAGTTCTCACCTCGTTCTACAGGTGTGCAGTGGAGAGCGTCCTGTGCTCCAGCATCAACGTGTGGCATGGAGGCTGCACAGTTGAAGAGAGGAAAGCTCTACAGAGAGTGGTGAAGGCTGCACAGAAGTCTGTTGGAGTCAGTCTCCCCACCATCACAGACATTTACACCTCCAGATGCAGGAAAAGAGCCACCTGCATCATGAAAGACCTCACTCATCCAGCACACTCACTCTTTGCCCCACTCCCCTCAGGACGGAGGTTGAGGAGCATCAAGTGTAGAACCACTAGACTGAGGAACAGCTTCTACCCTGAGGCTGTTAGACTCATGAATAAATTAAAATAAAATAAAAAATAAACACTGCAAAATATCATATCATGCTGATGCTGATCTGTTTTCTTGTTGCTGTGTTTATCTGTGTTCATCTGTGACCATCTGCTCATACAAACTCATGTTCGTGCTGCTGTTTATTCCCACTATATTAGGCTTAGTGTATTACTAGTTGATGTTTTTCTTAGTTAATTCTAGATGTTATTACTGTTTTTCTATTGCATTTGTTGTTGGATGTAACTGGGACCCCGTGTACATAATCTCGTTTTCATCACATGTACCACATGCGGTGCAAATGACTATAAAGACTCTCTGACTCTGATAAACCTCCATGGAAACTCACTCCTGCCTTCTGCCTTATGGGTGGAGATGTAACAAAAGTCACATGACACTTCGGAACTCTTCGGCCAGGTTTCCAGATTCATTCGGGAGTGGGTTTTTATTTTATTTATTTTTTTAACCCTCGCCTGGCCCAAATGCAAAAATGAAAATAGACATAATATTAAATTACAGTAATTGTCCTATATGGTGAATTGTTACTGTCATGGTGGGTGTTGTCCTTTAAACATCTCGGAAGGCGTTAGACATGGTTCATGATTGGGGGAGGCTTGGCAGCGAGGTGAGACCTCTATGAGCTGGGAAGGAGTGGTGGACGTAGCTGTGGAAGACTTCGTTAGTAAATTAATCATTTCTTGCATATTTATTTCCAAACTGTTTATTGCGGTTTCAACTCCTGAACGGCACTCCTGTGTGGGTGACGGGTCCATTGTGGCCAGATTGTGCTGTAATGATAATAATAATAATAATAATAATAATAATAATAATAATGAATTCAATTTATAACGCACTTTTCATTAATGAAAATCTCAAAGTGCTACAAGGTGCAACAGAATTAAATGTCAATAAAACAAGTAATAAAACAAGTAAAATCAATAACAGTATCAACTAAGATCAAAAGTAGAATCATGAGGAGGTAGAGTATGCTCGGTTGAAAAGAAAGGTCTTCAAGCCGCTCTTAAAGTCAACCACAGACTGTGGGGCTCTCAGACAGTCAGGAAGAGAGTTCCACAGGCGGGGGGCAGCCACACTGAAAGCCCGGTCTCCCATGGTCCTTAATTTGGTTCTCGGAATGTGAAGGAGATTACTGTTCTGTGACCGCAGCGACCGGGTGGATGAGTATGGAATAAGAATATCCTTCAGATAATCTGGTGAAGCTCCATGTAAGCATTGATGTGTAATGAGAGCAGTTTTGTACTGAATTCTGTAGGCGACAGGAAGCCAATGAAGGTTATGGAGAATGGGCGTAATATGTTCAAATTTACGAACTCTCAACAAGATCCTTGCTGCACTGTTTTGAATATATTGAAGTTTCTGAAGGTTTTTGCCAGGGATTCCAATAAACAGGGAGTTGCAGTAGTCGAGCCTGGAGGAGACAAAAGCATGGACGAGCTTCTCAGCATCGGAAAAAGTTAGGGATGGGCGAAGTCTGGAGATGTTTCGAAGATGGAAGAAGCAAGTTTTAAACAGAAGCTTAATGTGATTTTCAAATGTAAGATTGGAGTCCATTTTTATTCCAAGATTAGTAACAGAGGTGGAGAGGGGGATGTCTTGTCCAGAAAAGGAAAGTGTTGTTATAGGAGATGTTTGTACCTGGTGAGGGGTGCCAATCAGTATGGCCTCAGTCTTGGAGCAGTTTAATTGAAGAAAGTTCTGATTCATCCATGCCCTAATTGCCTCCAGGCAGGCAGAGAGGGCAGTGAGTGAAGATGGAGATGACAAGGTGGAAGATGAGGATGCTCCAGTCCTGATGTAAAGCTGTGTATCGTCGGCATAACAGTGAAAAGAAATGTTGAACTGATTAATAATTTGACCTAAAGGTAGCATGTAAAGGGAAAACAGCAGATGTAATGATTCACAATGGGGACCTGGAAATTTAGCCACAACACAGGTGTGAACGAAAAAGTTTATTTAACTACTTGTCAGAAAAGCCCCAAAAGGAGGACATCAACTGAAACTCTGCAGGGAGATAGAACAATTTTGTAACTGAGATGATCTTAAGACTTTAAAGAACATGAAGAGTTCAAAATCACTAACCTGCAGAGTTTAATCACAGTTGGTGATGCAGTGGCTGCAATGACATCAGACGGAGGGGGGTTGGAGGGACGGAGGTGCAGTTGAGTCACGTGACACGTGACTGAGACCGGACAGGTTCGACAAGGCTCCGCTTCAGTTCGAGTGGAGCTTGGATCTAAAAGCTCACAGCTCCAATAGTCCCGAGTCCGAGATCGTGGTCAAGATACAGGCATGGGTCATTTACAGAGGGGTTCAGCGAGAGCCGGTTGTCAGGAGGCAGAGCGAGAGTCGAGGTCCAGATATCCTATGGGCAGAAATTATCTGTCATGGGTAAGGCAAAGGCGAGGAATCCATGATCATGAAGAGCGTCGATAAAAAGGTAGGTCAAGAACAGAACGTTGGATTTCTTCTGGTGCAAGGTGATCAGACATTCTGACAGGGAGGTAGAGTCTGGGGCGCTCTTAAAAAGAGTAGCTGACAGGTGTGCTGACTGAAGCCGATTAGGAGAGGAGGCAGGTTAACAAAAAAAAAAACCCATAGCATGACTTGACATGAACGTGAATCATTACAGTACCAGTAACATGGCTGGTAAAACTAATAATAATAATAATAATTAAAAAATATATATATATATAGGAGCCTACCAGGAAGTCACTGATCACTATCTTCATTAAGCTGACCTTTTTTTTGTTCTGTTTTTGAATATCTTTCTTTTGATGCTTTTAACAAAATTTTTTGTATTATTTTTCATTAAATTTAT
The DNA here is from genome assembly GCA_038048925.1 of Garcialebias charrua. Lineage (NCBI taxonomy): Eukaryota > Metazoa > Chordata > Actinopteri > Cyprinodontiformes > Rivulidae > Garcialebias > Garcialebias charrua. The sequence continues at coordinate 28,771 of JBBPBX010014816.1, read as the reverse complement.
CAGGATTTTGCAGGCAGGTACGAACCCAGTAGTTGCAGGCAGGGACTCAGACTCAGATTTACAAAAATAAATACTCTTTAATAAATGAAAATCAAAAATGCTGAGGAGACAGCAACTTACAACCTCAGGGGATAAGGATCAGGACAGGTAGGTAGGACAGGACAGGCAATACCTAATGACGAGATGACAAAGGACAAGACTCACAGACCAACTATATATACACACAGACAAGACAGGATGTAATTACAAACACCTGGGAACACAAGGTGGAAATCATTTTAAACAAGGGTGCACAGACAAGGGATACCCACTAGATGGTACCATCCCTACAGTACCTCCCTCAAGAACGTCCCCTGGTGTTCCCAAGAACCCTTACCCTAAAAGACTAAAGTGGATGGAGGGAGGAACTACAAGGATGGTGGTCCCAAAACAAATATACACAAGGACAAAAACAATAGAAAACAGACTAAACACAAACTAAGAACACAAAAATGTCTGGACAGTCCGTGGTCAATCCATAAGGCAGAGCCTGGTCAGGCAGGCGGCCGGGAGGCCGTCCTTCAGGCTGGAGTCCGGGCGGACGGGCGGGCGGGAGGCCGTCCAACAGACAGAGTCCGGTTGGGCGGGTGGCTGTCCATCAGGCAAAGGTCAGGCGGGCGGCCAGGAAGCCATCCATCAGGCAGAGGGCAGTCGGGTGGGTGGCCGGGAGGCTGTCCATCAGACAGAGGTTGGGTGAGTTGCCAGTAGGCCGTCCATCAGGCAGAGGTCGAGTGGGCGGGTGGCAGAGAGGCCGTCTATCAGATAGAGGTCGGGCGGCCGTCCCTCAGGCAGAGGTCAGTCGGACGGGCGGCAAGGGGGTCTTCCCTCAGTCGGAGGTCGGTCAGGCGGGCAAATGTCAATCAGGCAGAGGTCGGTCGGGCAGACGGCCGAGAGGCCGTCTATCAAGCAGAGGTCGGACGGGTGGCAAGGAGGAGTCCATCAGGCGTAGGTCGAGCGTGCGGGAGGCCGTCCATCAGGCAGAGTTTGGGCGGGCGGTCGGGAGGCCGGGAGGCTGTCCCTCAGGCAGAGGTCGGGTGGGTGGCCGGTCGAGAGGCTGTCCCTTTGGCAGAGGTCGGTTAGGCGGCCGGGATGTCGTCCCTCAGGCAGAGGTCGGGCGGGCGGGTAGCCGTCCCTCAGGTAGGAGCACGTCAGGCGTGCAGTCGTCAGACGAGGAGTTAGGTATGCAGTCGTCAGACGAGGAGTCGGGCATGCAGTCATCAGACTAGGAGTCTGGCGTGCAGTCGTCAGACGAGGAGTTGGGCGTGCAGTCGTCAGACAAGGAGTCGGGCGTGAAGTCGTCAGGCGGCAAGACATTGGGCGTGCAATCGTCAGGTGGCGAGATGTCGGGCATGCAATCGTCAGGCAGCGAGACGTTGGGTGTGCAGTCGTCGGGCGTGCAATCGTCAGGCGACGAGACATCAGGCGTGCAGTCAGACGGCGAGACGTCAGGCGTGCAGTCGTCAGGCGGCGAGACATCAGGCGTGCAGTCGTCAGGCGGCGAGATGTCAGGCGTGCAGTCGTCAGGCAACGAGACGTCAGGCGTAGAGACATCGTCAGGAGAGGAGATGTCGTCAGGCGAAGAGACATCATCAGTCGAAGAGACGTCAGGCGAGGAGACGTCAGGCAAGGAGACATCAGGCAAGGAGACGTCGTCAGTTGAAGAGACGTCGTCAGGCGAAGAGATGTTAGGCGAAGAGACGTCAGGCGAGGAGACATCGTCAGTCGAAGAGACGTCATCAGGCGAAGAGACCTCAGGTAGGGAGTCCAACGTGGGCTCTGTAGGCGGCGAGTCCAGAAGAGTCGGATCAGGTGGGAGCAGGACAGACAAGATTGGGTCAGTTGGGTGGCCAGGAGACCATCCATCAAGCCAGGGTCAGTCAGGCAGGCGGTTGAGAGGTCGTCCATCAGGCCGTTCAGGGAGAGACAGGTCAGACAGGTGGCCTGTAGACCCTTCATCAAGCCGGGGCTTCTCAGGCAGGCGGTTGAGAGCTCGTCCATTAGGCCTTTCAATCAGAGACAGGTCAGATAGCGGACACGAGGCCGTTCAGGCAGGATCAGATCAGACGGGCGGCCAGGAGACCATACATCAAGCCGGGGCCAGTCAGGCAGGCGGTTGAGAGGTCGTCCATCAGGTTGTTCAGGGAGAGACAGGTCAGACAGGTGGCTTGGAGACCATTCATCAACCCGGGGCCGTTCAGGCATGCGGTTGAGAGGTCGTCCATCAGGCCCTTTAGACAGGAGTAGATCGGGGACGAGAGTTTTAGGTAGGTCAGGGATGAAGACCTCCAATGGACCAGGATCTCCGGCAGCAGGTTCTGGGTCTTTGGCGGCAGGTTTTGGGTCTTCGGCTGCAGGTTCTAGGTCTTCGGCGGCAGGTTCTGGGTCTTTGGCGGCAGGTTCTGGGTCTTTGGCGGTAGATTCTGGGATGAAGGCCTCCAATGGGCCAGGATCTTCGGCAACAGATTCTGGATCTTCGACGGCATGTTCTGGGTCTTCTGTGGCAGATTTTAGATCTTCAGCGGCAGGTTCTGGGTCATCTGCGGAAGGTTCTGCAGGCTGCTAGCTGGTTGTGGCTGCTGGTTGTGCTGTTGCTACAGTTTCAGGGCTAGCTGCTGCTGCAGTTTCAGGGCTGTCAGTTGCTGCTGCAGTTTCAGGGCTGGCTGCTACTGCTGCAGTTTCAGGGCTGGCTGCAGTTGCAAGGCTGGTTGCTGGTACTGCAGGTTGAAAGCTGGTGGTTGCTGGTACTGCAGGCTGAAAGCTGGTGGTTGCTGGTTCTGCAGGCTGAAAGTTGGTGGTTGCTGGTTCTGCAGGTTGTAAGCTGGTGGTTGGTGGTTCTGCAGGCTGTAGTCTGGTGGTTGGTTGTTCTGCAGGTTGTAGACTGGTGGTTGCTGGTTCTGCAGGCTGAAAGCTAGTGGTTGTTAGTTCTTCAGACTGAAAGCTGGTGGTGCTGGTTCTGCAGGCTGAAAGCTGGTGGTTGCGGGTTCTGCAGGCTGAAAGCTGGTGGTTGCTGGTTCTGCAGACTGAAAGCTGGTGGTTGCTGGTTCTGCAGGTTGTAGGCTGGTGGTTGTTTTCAGAGTCCTTATTTTAATCAAAAGCTGCTGATATTCAGGGATTTTGGTTAGACCAGGTTGAGATAATAAATATTTTTCTGCTAGGGAGAGTAAAGTATAGCTAGATTTATACTCGACGCGTCACGCAGTGCGCCAGGGTGCGCACGCCAAAAGTGATGCATTATCACCTTCCCCGCCCCTGCGCGTAGACCCCGCGCGTCGGTTTGGCGTGTGTCGTGCACCTCTGAATTTTTGAATCTCCGCAAGGCTAATGCACGCGCCATGGGCGCTACTGAATTGATTGACAGGTCGGGTGGAGACCTCACCCGACAGCCTTCACGCTCTTCACGCCAGAGCCTGCAGCTCTCTATGCCACTGTGGTCATGGAGACGGCGTCACGATGCATGGAGGAATGTTTTGTATGTGACACAAATGTATTAAATTCCCCTTCTTCATCCCTGATATGGACTTTTCTTTTGTTTTTTTGCCAAAAGTCAAGTGATCGCTTCCTCCTCCACTGACTCCAGGCATTAAAACCGTAAGACACAATAACTGTTGTTCTATTATGATTTGCTCCTCTAATAAAGACAACAGTTCAGCATGCGAGCGGAAAGCCATTTTTTTGTTGTTGTGTGACGTCAAACAGTTCTTCTTCTACGGTAGATTTCTTCTTCTACACCCTTTCTTGCAACATATGCACAGGTTTTAGAGGGTACTGCCACCTGCTGGTCCATAAAAGAACAGCACTTTGCCATGCGCCGCCGTGCGTCAACTATAAACACAACGGCAACACTGTAAACGCAGAAGCCGCATGGCTCAGTGCGCGCGCAGTCCGCACGCTCCAGCCAGCGGACCAAAGCGCGAGTATAACTCGGCCTTCAGTTGACAGTCCGGATTGTATATAGTTGAGGAGATTAAATTCTGTAAAGTCTGGCTTAAATGGATGAGGTCACAGGTTTGGAGGTGGTGTGTGTTGGAATTTAATGAAGGAGTAGTTCTAGGTAGGGATGAGGTGTCAGGTTTCGCCTTCACCTGCACTCTGGGAGGTGAAGCAATGGAAGCCGTCCCCACGGAGACATGGGAACTGGGCACAGCGGACTCTGTCTCGCCGGACTGAGCAGGAACAACCGGTCGGGACAGAGGTGTGGTGGACCGCTTCCGGGTCCTTTTTCTGCCGCTCCGACGGTGGCGGTGAGGCTGGGGGATAGGAAGAAGACACGTTTCCTCCTCATCCTCTCCGGACGTCAATCCCGAGACGGCGAGTGAAGCTGGAGAGGAAGGAGCACCGGGCTCGGACGTCAGGCGGTCACCCCGGAGCCGAATCCTCTCTTTTTCATCCTCCAGAACAAGAAGAGGGGAGAACAAGATCTCCACTGCCTGGTTGCAGCGCTCCTGGGTCCAGACGGGTTTGATCCGGAATCCGCCGCACTGAATCACAGGCTCCATCAGGAACTGTTCGTAGGACAGTTGAGTGAAATCTGAGAAGAACCCTGCCCATTGGGTTCTGGCTTGGTCATCTCGTACTATCAGGATTTTGCAGGCAGGTACAAACACAGTAGTTGCAGGCAGGGACTCAGACTCAGATTTACAAAAATAAATACTCTAATAAATGAAAATCAAAAACGCTGACGAGGTAGCAACTTACAAACTCGGGATAAGGATCAGGACAGGCAGGTAGGACAAGACAGATAATACCTAATGATGAGACGACAAAGGACAAGACTCACAGACCAACTATATAATGTATACACACAGACAAGACAGGACGTAATTACAAACACCTGGGAACACAAGGTGGAAATCATTTAAAACAAGGGTGCACAGACAAGGGATGCCCACTAGATGGTGCCATCCCTACAAAATTACTACATTGATTTTTATTGTTAAACACTTTGGTTACAGCTGCTGTTTTTAAATGTGCTTTATAAAAAATTACAAAGTAGACTTGACTTGACTCCTGTTCCACAGAGCTCTCATGCTCACACGATTCACAGGGTGTGTGTGTGTGTGTGTGTGGGGGGGGTGATTCCCCCACCCCTCTCCGTTTTATTGGCTCGGCTGTGACCTGTTTGGTAATTTCATTGGTCAGATTTTTTTTAACCTTTATTTATATAGGTAGTCTCATCAATACACGTCTCTCTTGGGGGGTAGGTCCTCATGACTCAATGAGACTACCACATTGGTCCATTGTGGTTGACTGCTGGTCACATGGCCTTAGAAAGTGATTATGGATAAAATGTATGCTCATTGTCAACGATTTTACTTATCTGTTTAGCATTGTTCTTTTAGTGATTAGTCTGCTCTTGTTAGCCTAGTTTATGTATTAATGTGTTAGTTTGTGTTTGGCCATTCTATAGAGTAACCGTGAGTGAGGGGGGTAGTTGTCATTAAGACTTGTAGGGTTCACTCTGTCTGAGGGCCCACACCCTAAGAGAGAATTGCATTGTACAGCTATGTGAGTGCCCAGATGTGACAAAATTATTATTATTTTTTTTTGTAGCTGGAAGCTTGTTAGCCTGTCTAAAAAGTAAATAATTTCCATAAATTAGCTGCAGCATTGTATAAGGCACAGGGTTCAAAGTCTGTGAAAACAGCAGCGTCTTATGGACTGGGAATTATGGTAAGTACCAAGTATGTACATGAAAAGTACTTGTCTGTATTATGAAGTGATTTCTTACCCTGTAAGTACAAAAAGCACTGTTTTTGAGTACATACCTGTGTGTTCCTGGTAGGTATCATGTACATTCAAGTACTGTGGTGTATTATGTACTGCTTCCTATGTTTCAGTGGAAAGATAGATGGGCTTCATTCTTGTAGGGTTAGAAACTTGATGAGATTAAATTGTAGTTGATGAATATGAATGTAGTCATTGTCTTTATTGAGAATATTAAAAGGTTAATATGTGTGTGCATGAATTTACGCATGTGTGTGGTGTACATGTCTGAACTGTAACAACTTGGCATTGTTTCTCAGGAGCTCTTCAAATCGAAAACAGCAACATGTCAGATGAGGGCAAGTATGAGTGTGTGGCGGTGAACAGCGCTGGGACTCGGTTTTCCAGTCCAGCTAACCTGTATGTTCGAGGTAAGATTCCTCCAGAATCTGTTTATGTTTTCTGTCTTCAGCAGAACAGTCTTAGAAACTGACTTTCTTATTTTACTGTAGTAGAAATAAAAATATGTTTTCCATACTCATACTGTCATACTTTACTGTCTCTGTGTGTCTTTGCACTCTGGTTTATAAAGTATGTCTGTATGAATTACATGTCTAATGTTGTGTGTGTGTGTGTGTGTGTGTGTGTGTGTGTGTGTGTGGGGGGGGTTGTATTCAGAACCACCTTGGTTTAGGTGGTTCTGAGTTAAATTGTGATTTCTTAGTTTCTTGTATGTTTTCTTATCTTCTGTGGTTTTGATTATGTGTATTTGTTTTTGCTATTCCTTTTTTCATAGCGTTACGTAATTCAGCCTGATATGTACCAGACATATGCCTATTACTTACTAGGTACCTACTGGGTATTTACCTAGTTCATGCCCGGTACACACTGGGTAAATACTATTTTTAAATATTTTATACAATATAATACTATTACATAAATCTCCTCCTTGAATCACCTCCTTATTGTGGTGGAAGAGTTTGTGCGACTGAATGATCTTAGGAGCTATGCTGTTGGCTGCAACTGTGTCTGCCCCTGATTGAGGAGAACAGACAGGTGAGAAGCAAATACAGGCGAGGAGTACAGACAGGGGAGAAGCACATACAGGTGAGGAGTACAGACAGGTGAGGAGTACAGACAGGTGAGGAGAACAGACAGGTGATGAGCACAGACAGGTGATGAGCACAGACAGGTGATGAGCACAGACAGGTGAGGAGTACAGACAGGTGTGGAGAACATACTGGTGAGGAGTACAGACAGGTGAGGAGAACAGACAGGTGATGAGCACAGACAGGTGAGGAGTACAGACAGGTGAGGAGTACAGACAGGTGAGGAGCACAGACAGGTGAGGAGTACAGACAGGTGAGGAGTACAGACAGGTGAGGAGAACAGACAGGTGAGGAGTACAGACAGGTGAGGAGTACAGACAGGTGAGGAGTACAGACAGGTGAGGAGTACAGACAGGTGAGGAGTACAGACAGGTGAGGAGTACAGACAGGTGAGGAGTACAGACAGGTGAGGAGTACAGACAGGTGAGGAGTACAGACAGGTGAGGAGTACAGACAGGTGAGGAGTACAGACAGGTGAGGAGTACAGACAGGTGAGGAGTACAGACAGGTGAGGAGTACAGACAGGTGAGGAGTACAGACAGGTGAGGAGTACAGACAGGTGAGGAGTACAGACAGGTGAGGAGTACAGACAGGTGAGGAGTACAGACAGGTGAGGAGTACAGACAGGTGAGGAGTACAGACAGGTGAGGAGTACAGACAGGTGAGGAGTACAGACAGGTGAGGAGTACAGACAGGTGAGGAGTACAGACAGGTGAGGAGTACAGACAGGTGAGGAGTACAGACAGGTGAGGAGTACAGACAGGTGAGGAGTACAGACAGGTGAGGAGTACAGACAGGTGAGGAGTACAGACAGGTGAGGAGTACAGACAGGTGAGGAGTACAGACAGGTGAGGAGTACAGACAGGTGAGGAGTACAGACAGGTGAGGAGTACAGACAGGTGAGGAGTACAGACAGGTGAGGAGTACAGACAGGTGAGGAGTACAGACAGGTGAGGAGTACAGACAGGTGAGGAGTACAGACAGGTGAGGAGTACAGACAGGTGAGGAGAACAGACAGGTGAGGAGTACAGACAGGTGAGGAGTACAGACAGGTGAGGAGTACAGACAGGTGAGGAGTACAGACAGGTGAGGAGTACAGACAGGTGAGGAGTACAGACAGGTGAGGAGTACAGACAGGTGAGGAGTACAGACAGGTGAGGAGTACAGACAGGTGAGGAGTACAGACAGGTGAGGAGTACAGACAGGTGAGGAGTACAGACAGGTGAGGAGTACAGACAGGTGAGGAGTACAGACAGGTGAGGAGAACAGACAGGTGAGGAGTACAGACAGGTGAGGAGTACAGACAGGTGAGGAGTACAGACAGGTGAGGAGTACAGACAGGTGAGGAGTACAGACAGGTGAGGAGTACAGACAGGTGAGGAGTACAGACAGGTGAGGAGTACAGACAGGTGAGGAGTACAGACAGGTGAGGAGTACAGACAGGTGAGGAGTACAGACAGGTGAGGAGTACAGACAGGTGAGGAGTACAGACAGGTGAGGAGAACAGACAGGTGAGGAGTACAGACAGGTGAGGAGTACAGACAGGTGAGGAGTACAGACAGGTGAGGAGTACAGACAGGTGAGGAGTACAGACAGGTGAGGAGTACAGACAGGTGAGGAGTACAGACAGGTGAGGAGAACAGACAGGTGAGGAGTACAGACAGGTGAGGAGTACAGACAGGTGAGGAGTACAGACAGGTGAGGAGTACAGACAGGTGAGGAGTACAGACAGGTGAGGAGTACAGACAGGTGAGGAGTACAGACAGGTGAGGAGTACAGACAGGTGAGGAGTACAGACAGGTGAGGAGTACAGACAGGTGAGGAGTACAGACAGGTGAGGAGAACAGACAGGTGAGGAGTACAGACAGGTGAGGAGTACAGACAGGTGAGGAGTACAGACAGGTGAGGAGTACAGACAGGTGAGGAGTACAGACAGGTGAGGAGTACAGACAGGTGAGGAGAACAGACAGGTGAGGAGTACAGACAGGTGAGGAGTACAGACAGGTGAGGAGGTGCAGGATGATGTCACCAGTAGAGTTGTTCTGTGTGTTTCTGACCTGTTCTCCACCAGAACAGCTCTTTATCTGCTTCAGTTTCTCAGTGGAGACTCTGTTGTTGTTTTATTTTATTTTCCTCATTTCTGACACGTTTCCTCTTTGAGTTGGAAGTTCTGCTGACTGGACCGACTCAAAGAACCCCTCATCTTTGAGTTGGTCCAGTCAGCAGAACTGCTGTTCTGTTCGGGGGGGGGTGTTGTATTTAACTTTTTAGTTTGTGTCTAGGAGAGTAAAGTTATAAACAATAAACAATAAAAACTTGTTTGTGAACAACTGCTGAGTGTTGTTAAAAAGAAAAACCTCAGGTTTGCTCCTCCACTTTAAAGAATGAGGGAGCAGCTGCTTCACCTGCAGCAGGAGGAACCTCACCTCCTCCTGCAGCACAAGGAGGTGAGGTTCCTCTTGCAGCAGGAGGAGGTGAGGTCCTCCTCCTGCAGCAGGAGGAGGTGAGGTTCCTCTTGCTGCAGGAGGAGGAGGACAGATGTTTCGGTAACACTTTATAATAACTACACATTATTTAGCCTTATTTAAGCATTAATAAACATTTAATTAACATTGAAAACATCATTAATTAAGGATGATTCACACTTAATACACTATTAATTAACACACTTATTAACGCTTTATACATAAAGAATAATGAGTTCCAAAACCTACGTACTCAATGTTTATTCATGCTTAATAACTCATGAATTAACTATGCTATCTATATTTGTAAATGCACAAATTAATGTGCTTTCACCACATGTATTAAATGCGTACTAATTGTTAAATAATGTTTGAATTCACTATCTATTAATCCTGCAATGCATCATTAATTAAGGCAGTTGCTAGTAGTTACTTAAGTGTATTTGTGAACCCTTCTAAAGTGAAGACTATTCATTCTTTATTAAGGTTTTGTTCATGTTGAATAAATCCTAAATAGCCAGAAGTTATTTTTCACTTGTGGAAATCAGACAAAAATCAAAGCAGGAGACGTTGAATACCAAAAACAGGTTTGTATTGACATTTTCTAAAAGTCAATAAAACATACATCTGTCAGTTAGATGTTCCCACCGCTAGTTAGAACGACTCCGTCACGTTTTGCAAAATAAAGAAACCGAGTAGGACTCGCTGCAGAAGAAGCCTGCAGTTTAACAAAACCGAACTACGTCCACATCGTGATGTCGTCAGCTTTCTCTTCGCTTGTGAAACTTTGTTCAGTCACATTCTGACGGTCATGAGCACTCGTTTGACTCGTTTTGAAGCGAAAACAACGCGCTTTGGAGACTAGCTTAGCTTTTAGCCTGCTATCGCTAACGCCTGCTGTTGGAGTGAGCGCTGCGTAACAACGACGTCACCACGCACGTTTTGTGTCACAGCTTTTTCTGTCCGGGCGGGTTGTTGAAGCAGCCGCTTCAACACGAACAGAAAAAGAAAAACGTCAGTGAAACGTTGTAAAATCCTATCATTTGATTTGTGACCAAAATGTTTTGCACTACTTTTCTTTGACACAATTTTTGCCACTTTAGTGACCTGCTACAGGTTGAGTGTTTCATGACCCAGGTTGGGTAAACATTTTAGATTTCCACAAGTGAAAAATAACTTGTGGCTATTTAGGATTTATTCAACATTAACAAAACCTTAATAAAGAATGAATAGTCTTCACTTTAGAAGGGTTCACAAATACACTTAAGTAACTACTAGCAACTGCCTTAATTAATGATGCATTGCAGGATTAATAGATAGTGAATTCAAACATTATTTAACAATTAGTACGCATTTAATACATGTGGTGAAAGCACATTAATTTGTGCATTTACAAATATAGATAGCATAGTTAATTCATGAGTTATTAAGCATGAATAAACATTGAGTACGTAGGTTTTGGAACTCATTATTCTTTATGTATAAAGCGTTAATAAGTGTGTTAATTAATAGTGTATTAAGTGTGAATCATCCTTAATTAATGATGTTTTCAATGTTAATTAAATGTTTATTAATGCTTAAATAAGGCTAAATAATGTGTAGTTATTATAAAGTGTTACCGATGTTTCTTCAGCTGTTGTCATTTTACTCAATGAGCAGAGTTTGGCCTGTTTTATTCTCTTTGTTTCTTCCTCGTCTTCCTCCTATTTGTCTTCTTCCTCCTATTCTTCATCATTTTTGTCCTCCTCTTTTTCTTCTCATCTTCTAAATCCTCATCTTTTTCGTCCTTGTCCTCTTCCTCACTTTCCTCCCCCCTTGTTTTCTTCCTCCTCTTCTTCTTCTTCTTTCTGTTTTCCTTCCCCTAATCTTCCTTCTCCTCACCTTCTTCCTCGTCTTCTTCCCCCTGGTCTTCTTCATCCTTGTCGTCCTCCTCTATTTATTTGTCCTCCTGTTTGTTTTCTCTTCCCCTCTTTTTTGAATTCCTCCATCTTCATCGTTCTTTCACTTTTTTTATTTGAACTTCTTGACAAACTTCTCCCTCAGATCAGCGAGAAGGTTGGTTTGGTTTTATTTTCCCTCTTTCCCCTCCTAAAGCCCGACTGGAGCCGTGCTGCGCCAGCACCTTGCTGTGCGCCTGAGGCCCATCTTGGTCCCCCTGTCAGGTCCTTAGACCCCCCCACCCCACCCCCACACCTCCTTTCTGTCCACTGGCCTGCCCTCCAGTCCGTCCTCACCTTTCAAACACAAAGCAGTTTGTAGCCATCTGCTGCAAATTTTGTGAAATAAGCATCTTTTAATGTAACTCACACATTAAAACACTAAGATTGGATCTGTCTAAAATGCATATGTTAGCTTTTGAAGTCAACTCAATTCAAGATGGCTGCCACAGCTAATTGATTAAAACTCCACAAATACAATTCAAACTCCGTCCGTTTTACAGATATTGAGCTAAAGCGTGGTGTGGTAGTAGCTGAGCGTTGCTCAAAGCTTGAACTTGTTACAACTCCATTTTTCAAAACGAGAGTCCGAGTGTACGACTCACAGATGGAAGGCGGCGAGTGATGCATTCACTCAGAACCTTTCATTTGTGTATCGTCCATTTTAATTGAGAACCAGGACCCTGAATATCAGGTCTTCTGTGATCCAGTTGTGTTTTTATCAAAGTCAAAGTCAACTTTATTGTCAGAACTCCAATATGTACAGGACATACACAGGATTGAAATTGCATTTCTCTCAGTCCCTCGGTATTGAACATACTCTGTGTGAGAAGTAAAAGCATGGACTGAGTGGACACTCCACTGTCTCTAAACCATTACAGACGTGTCCAGCTGACAAAACGTCATCCTCCCTGAGCGTTACACCAGCTGGTGAATCGAACCACCATGCAGCTACTTTTTGTGTTGCCAGAGTCTGAAGATCACTGTAGACTTTTGTGTGCTGGTTTAAACCAACAGTATTCAAGGTCATGCACATTATTTCACTGCCTGTCTCCACCCACATCTACCCATCAAGGCCTACTTCATACCCAACATGGCAGCCGCCTCCTCATGTCTGGTGGAATCTGCTGAAGTACGTTGGACAACAATATCCTTGCATTATCTACTTAAAGTGGGGCTAAACTCCCTGTGGATCTGTAACTCCGCCCCAAGACGAAATTCAAAAAATGCAACAAAGTGGGAGTGTCAACAAAGGAGGGGGAGGCGGGTGGGGGTTGAGCGAGGAGGTGTGGCCAGGACGAGAGACCGTTATTGTTTCTGAATGTTAAAATTACATTAGTAATAAACAACAAGCAACAACAAAGAACAATTATGTACTCACCCAATCTATCCGAAACAAAAGGTGTTAAAAAAAGAAAGAAAATAATACAAGATATGCCGCGACCGAGGTTCGAACCTGGGTCTGTCAGATCCCAATCACGCACCTACACCACTACCCTATCGTGGCATCTATGCATTGCTCGTCCATCGCAATATAAGAAAACAAATACAACCAAATAGTTTTGATGACATGAAAAATATTCTTAAAATAAATAAGTTAAAATATACAAATAACTAGTGCCATTCCAAAAACTATAATATGCGTTGTTGCAGTACTTTTGCGGGGTGCAATGTACCACTTCCATATAAGGTATGAACTGCAGTGCGGACCTTCTCATCTCTGCAGGGGATTTGCTCTGCTTGAACCACTTTTGTGACGTCAGAGTGTACAAGACACGTCAGAGTGAACAGTCCTTGACCAATACAGTACATAGTTCCCAGACACGCCCCCAGTATTGCGCAAACCGGTTTTCGCACGAATCGCACCACATCTGAAGGCAGAAAAGCCAAGATGGCGAACGAGCAGAGCAAATTATACGGACAAAAACACGAGCTACCACAGCTTCACCAAGGAACAATAGCAAAATGGCAGTGGTCGGAGTTAAATGAGTTTGAGAAAGAAATCATGGCAGACGAATCAGACAACTTGTCACAAAGTAGTTACTCCGATATCATTAATTATTTAATTATTACAAGGAGCGAGCGCACACCGGCTTCACAGCAGAGCTTCACAGCTTTAAATCCAAAAAAGATGTGTAAACTGTCTCAATCAGATCTAACCAGCTAAAAAAAGGTTTAACTAAAATAACACACAGCCAACAAACAGTCCAAGCTGAACACAGACCAGAACCAGCACTTTGAGTCTTACCGTGTTGGAAGTTAGCATGTTGTTAGCATCTGGAGCGAGGCTCGCGGGAGCTCAGGTCGGACGGCGTGGATCCGTCGCGGCCGCGGGGGCACGTCCCATGGGACCGACGCGTCGCCCGCACGACTTGGCTCCCGTCCTCCTTCTCCAACTGGGACGGTCTCCCCGCCGGTCCCGGTGGACCGTGAGGAGGCCATTGTCGCGTTAGCGAGATGCTAAGCTAACAGCATGCAAGACGGTTTGCTAAATAATGAAGAAAAAAAAACCCCAGCTCTAACACACAGACAGTTGTACTCTAACATTGTTCTGACATAGTTTCACAAAATGATTTATGTAGAATATTTTGTTTACCGGCCAAAAGGACGACGTCTTCTGAGCAGCTCCTGAGATCCTTCAGAGCAGACTGAGAGAGAGGAGGGGCTCTGCAGTCAGCTTCTCCGATGAGATAAATCCTTCACGTTTACTTTTTTTTTGATTAAGTGAAACCTGCGCGTTGCCCAAACGTCTACCCGACTGGAACACCCACTGACACAACACGAAGTAACCATTGCAATTAATTAGAAATTAACACAAAAAAAAAACGTGAAAAATGAACATCCATTAGACCGCGCTGTCCCCTGTTCTGACTTTCAAAATGAGGGTCCACCCGGAAGTAAGACAGATGTGACATCACATGGGAACTATGTATAAGAAAAATTGAGCTGCAATACCTATGTTCAACCCATAGGGCTACCGTAAATAATAATAATAATAATAATAATGTCTTTTCCTGTCATCTGCGTATGTTTCCCATACACAGACGAAATTCGTCTCTGCATTTAACCCAACCACCTACCAGGTGGTGCAGTGAGCAGCCCGAAAGCGCCCGGGGAGCTGGAGAAATAGGTGTGCACTCATAGACACCCCACACGTTTTTAGACCAAATATTGCCGATTTAAACTATCCATCCATCCATCCATTTTCTTCCGCTTATCCGGGGTCGGGTCGCGGGGGTAGCAGCCTAAGTAGGGAGGCCCAGACTTCCCTCTCCCCAGCCACTTGGAGCAGCTCCTCTGGGGGAATCCCAAGGCGTTCCCAGGCCAGCCGAGAAACATAGTCCCTCCAGCGTGTCCTGGGTCTTCCTCTGGGTCTCCTCCCGGTGGGACATGCCCGGAACACCTCACCAGGGAGGCGTCCAGGAGGCATCCTAACCAGATGCCCGAGCCACCTCAACTGGCTCCTCTCGATGTGGAGAAGCAGCGGCTCTACTCCGAGTCCCTCCCGGATGACTGAGCTTCTCACCCTATCTCTAAGGGAGAGTCCAGACACCCTGCGGAGAAAACTCATTTCAGCCGCTTGTATCCGAGATCTCGTTCTTTCGGTCACAACCCAAAGCTCATGACCATAGATGAGGGTGGGAACGTAGATCGATCGGTAAATTGAGAGCTTTGCCTTTTGACTCAGCTCTCTCTTCACCACGACAGACCGGTACAGCGCCCGCTTCACTGCGGACGCTGCACCTATCCGCCTATCGATCTCACGCTCCAGTTTTCCCTCATTCGTGAACAAGACCCCGAGATACTTAAACTCCTCCACTTGGGGCAGGACCTCCTCCCCGACCCGGAGAAGGCATGCACACAAATAATACGCACAAATATGTGAAGATTAACACAGACATAGTGCTATACAACATTCTGGACACATTCTAGGGAGTTTATCAGCTAAAAAAAGTTAATTTTGAGTTTAACCCCTCTTTAAATAAAGGAGCTCACACACGACGACAGGAGAAGATTTTTTTTTTTACCCAGTTTACTTGCAAAGGCATTGTTCACCACAGGCTTGCACAGATGTTTCATTGGAGCCCCGATTGTGAATATCTGCACCGGACAGTACACAAGAAGTGTTTGTTTTATACACGCTTATCAGCATGAAGACCTCGGCCTCTCAGCTCACAAACTCGGAGGTGATGTTGGAGTACAGCTGCACATGCAAAACAACTCTCTGAGCTCACACACATGGTTAAACCCTAATTTAACATTAGCAGTGATAAACATCCATAAACCTTTTCCAAAATTCTCCTGACAAAGTACACTTTAGAAACGTAGATAGCCAGATTTATTATTAATTGTTTACCACTGGTGTGGTTTTAAGACCTGTAGGTGTCAGAATGAAGCTCTGGAGCTTGTGGTTGGTGACACCACAACCACTCTGTGACTTTGAGAGAAATTTGGATGCACAAACTTTTTGAACGTGTTCAAAACTCAAACAATAAGACTGTGACACACGCGAGCACATTGAGAAGACTTCTTGAGACTCCCTCTCAAACAACATGGTCAGGTCAGAAGAAACGGGGCGGCAGCATCACTGCTCAGCTCTGTTGTCATAAACATATAACATCTGATGTCTGACTGCACAATTAAGGCTTACTTCACAAAATTTGGTTTGACCTTCGTGACCTCTCCTGCATGCTGATGGTGTTCTGGTCCGGCCCGTGTCCTGCTCTCCTCATGCGTTTCTCTGCGAAAAGTAGTGAATCTGAAAGACTTTCACAGCCTGTGCCTCAGGGTTTGGATTGAATTTATAGATTTGCTGGCAAGTGGTGCACGCTTTTGTTCTGTGTTTCTTTTTCAGTATCTCTCACTGCTAAAACACAACAACCATGAGCTGTGATGTTTTTGCATGTGTCATTGTCTGATGAAGGACTGGATACATTTTAACAAAACTCTCAGAAAGTACAGATTTGATGTTCATCTGCATCTGATTTCCTTTTAGTGTCAGTCCTCTTCAAGATGGCCACCAGAGCCAGCTGAACACAGTCAGGTTTACAGATGTTCAGCAAAAGCTGTGGAATGCTGATTCCAAATCATTTCACTTTGTTCACGTCATGAAAGCACAACAGGGTAAAAGCTAGAAAACCTATTGGCTACTGCTGTTAAGAAAAACGACTCCCGGTAGTTTATAATTTTATACTTTACTATGATTTTTGTCTGTACTTCGTGTCCAGACATCTTCAGTTCTGTCAGATGCTGCTTGTGTCTAACAGTCTTTACATCACAATATATGTTCTTCATTGGACTGAGGTCTGGGTTTTGACTTGTCCACTACAGAACCTTTAACTGGTTCTCCGTAAACCACTCCAGCAAAGTGTTTATGGTCACTGTCCTGCTGGATGGTGGACGTCCGTCCCAGTCTCAGATCTCTGGAAGAATGTCTGTTTTTTCATCCACCTCTCAGCTCCATGAAGGTGATCTTTGTCTTCCTGGATTTCTCTGATTATTTCACCCCTTATAATCAGTTTAGATCCAAACATAGTTCAGTTTTAGAACAATAAAAAACATTTCATTCGGGGGTGTTTGAAATAAATTGACTTTCTGCATGGGGATGTTTGTTTATCCTTCAGCATGTCCTGTTTGCTGCATGAAATCACCATGTGTCTGCTTTAATACAAAAACAGTTCTAAAAAGGTTGGGACATTGTGTAAAATATAATATAAAAGGGTTTCAGACTCCGCCCCTCCAGTAATATCTGCCTCTCATGGTTCTTCTGTTTCTTTTCAGTCCGCCGTGTGCCTCCTCGTTTCTCCATCCCCCCCACCAGTCAGGAGGTGATGCCTGGTGGCTCTGTTAACCTGACCTGTGTGGCAGTTGGCTCTCCAATGCCTTTTGTGAAGTGGGTGAGTGGTGAAGTTGAGCTGTCCCAGGAGGACCACCTTCCTGTTGGCCGTAACATCCTGGAGCTCACAAACATCCACCAATCTTCTAACTACACATGCGTGGCCATATCCGACCTGGGTATCATCGAGGCCACAGCACAGGTCCTCGTCAAAGGTGAGAAACAGGACTGGATGCTATCTGAGGGATCCCTAAAAACCAACTTTATGATGGCTAGACCAACAGAATCTAAAACCACCTTCAAAAGGGACCGAGATTCTGACAGACTGGTATCTTTTTTTACAAACCCAGATTTTCCCAACATCACCAACACTTCCATCAAGAGTTAAAACGATTGAATAAATGGAGAAATGTGGAGAATATAAACATCACTACAGTAAAAACAGCATAGCTGCCATTATACTATGCCATACCATACCACTTTATTATAGAGCACTTAAAAAACCAACAAGGTCAACCAAAGTGCTGTACAGCAGAAAAGTAAAATAAAAATATAGATATGAATAGCAGAAGATAATAGTTAAATGGCTAACACTGTAGAATACAGACAGGTTCAAAACAAATCACACTGTGTCAAAAGCTAGGGAATACAAGTGGGTTTTTAAGTGAGACTTAAAAACAGTGTGAGAAGGGGCCTGCCTGACATGTTGTGGTAACTCATTCCACTGTCTTGGACCTGCAACAGAGTCCCCTCTGAGCTTAAAATGGGACATTATGACAGGAGAGGAAGTGGATATAGTTAGGCAGATCATGCTTAGATCTTGTTACTGATTTTCTTTTACATTTTTATCGTTGGATGTAATTGGGACCCTTTGTACACCATTTCGTTCCACCACACGTACCACATGTGGTGTGAATGACAAATAAAGAAACTCTGATTCTGACTCATATACAGTATTCTGGTCATGTCCAGGTATAACTGAATTTTGGATAAAGGTGATTAACTTAATCTACTCTGTGTTAGATCTTAAAGTAGATCAGTCATTATCTTACTTGTACCTTACCTCCCATCAATCTGGTTTCAGGAAACAATGCAGCACAATGGCCCTCATTCACGAAAATGTTCGTATTTTTATCCTAAATTTCTCCTACTTTTGTTTGTACGAAGCGTTCGTACGAACATGCCACGTCAGATTCAACAAAGTCTTCTATCCTCAAGAAAAGTGTGTAAATGGGTTGCGTAAATTTAATGAATCCCACCTGTTCTAAACAGCTGCGCGTGCACACGGAGAGGTCATTTACATAATTCCCACCCCTCAAAACACCATATAAGGCCACGTTTCCTGCCTTCTGACAGCAGGAAGTGTCCATTCATTCAAACTCAAGAAGTAAAAGGAGGAACTTCACGCGTTCGGAGATCTGCTCTCAGTCGCGCTGTGGCTACCCCCCCACCCCCCACCCCCCCGCAAGTGTCGGATGGTCAAATATCTTTAATTTTAGTGTACTGTGTTACATTATAGTTTCACTTATTCAGAAGAGCCGTGGCGCACCGCTACCCCCCACCCCCCGCAAGTGTCGGATGTGTTTTTGAACAGAAGCATTTTAAAATGTCTCGAAACTACAGTTAACTTCATATTAATATTGTAGTGCATATGTTGTGTGTCCCGTGGGTCGTACAGTATCAGAAATCAAGAATAAATGGTTTGATCTGAAAATGGCTTCAAACAAACATCTCGCCGCAGCACGGACAGGAGGTGGTCAAGGAATAGTCTGAGATGGTGGACAATAAATGCCACGCTGCAAGACGCGTGCCAACATGTTTTGCAGCACAAATGGGTCATGCGCGCACCTCCTGGTCAGCGCGCAACCACATTCTGCAGGTTATATTTCGAATCAGATATAATAATCAATTGCTCCGATGGTGTTTGGCACAAGATCAGTCTTAATTCGTACTTGTTCTGCGGCGGTGTATGGGGATTTTATGTACCTGGGTGTTAATATGAGGAGCGGCTTTGATGACCAAGGGGAGCGCACGACTCACTGAAGCCTGCGCGACACACCAGACAAATTAAACTTAAAATTATAATTCTAATTCAAACAGAATAACCTATTGTCAAGAATAATTATGGTGCGTGATTTTTTTAAACCCAAAATATTTTCTAAATAACGAAATATGAAGTTATTAGTTAGGGAAATCCATCTGGATAACAGCGGACC